>JAUZST010031141.1:0-29147 GCA_034779995.1 Parotocinclus haroldoi | reverse complement strand
GTTACGTAACTGAAAGAAAGCAATTCGTGTGATGTTGTTAATGTGAACGTCAAGGGAGAGATCTGAATCAAACGTAATGCCTAAGTTTTTTACAGTTGGGCTGGGCGTTACTGAACAACCATCCAGGTTTAGAATACATTTAATACATTTGCAAACATTTCTAAATGTCTATTTTTTCTGTCAAGATGGGATGCTCAGTGTACATTAATAAGGAAAAATGTAACTTTTTTGATTTTAGCAAATAGCTGCAATGAAACAAAGAGTGATACATTTAAAGGGGTATGAATACTTTCCGTACCCACTGTTATATGATACAACTATGGTGTTGACCTGATTGCACCTGTTAAATATACAAGACCTGAATGGCATGCCAGTTGCCAAAATGGCAGGAAAAATGTCCTGGAATTCTGTTATTGTTGTTCTATTGAATGAATACACTGCCATATGAAATATGTACTGGACAGTGCCGACTTCAATGTGCCTCAATAATTGAACACAGGTTCTATTGGGCTTTCATAGATTACAACAAACATGCTGTTAATTTTATACATTATTAGATATTTTTCTATGGAAAATTGGTCATTGGTCCATAAATTGGTAATTTTCCATATTTTCTATGGAAAGTGACTGTCACCATATAATATAGCAGTCGTCATACTCTTTCAATAGCTACTCAGCAGCTACACTTGCCTCAAGTGGTCACGTAGGATACTTTTTACCTGCTTCTAACACAGAAAGCCATAAGATAGCTATAAAGCCACAAAATCACAGGTATATCATGCTGCTAATGAAGCCCTAACTGAAAACTCAGACTGCAGGCATATGGAGGCTGCAACAGAGTAAGTGATATAGGGTCAGCAGCTGTTCTGATGATCTCAGGTTCAACAAGTACAATAAAATACAACCATACTGATGTTTTTCTTAACTGAGCTTAAATTTTCAACATGCATCGGAAGTCACAGGTAGCTTGCTTCCATATACTACCTTACTTTGGATAATTACATTACCAGTGGAAAGCAAGCACTTTATTAGCCCAAGTTAATAAGTCAAGTTAAGCACAAGTGTCAAGTCTGTATACTGTGAAATATTTTTCACAAGCATTACCACAGCCTTTATGGCTAGAGTTCAAGACAGAGATTCAACTTGCTATACCTTGTCCTCATTTCCTGGGTCAAAGAACTTACAGTATTACCACACTGGTGTTACAATAAAACAAAAAAAAACTTTGATTGGATTTTAAGGTTTGCAGAAATAAAGGATTTAATTAACTTTGTTTAAATTTTTGACTTGACACTAGTGACTAATGGGTAAGTGGATAGGCATAGGTATACTATTGCATATGGGGATAGTAAAAGTGTAAAGTAAAGATCACAGTTACAAAACTGAGTGTTGTATAGAGCAGGTTTAAGTGTTACATCTCTCTCTTGTTTTACTTACCAGTGAACACTGTCGTTCTCATGCCGGTTTAGTGTTGAGTAATGTGAGTCAGAGTTAAATGAGCAACATGTTAACAGTACTGAGTCACTGTGTTGTAATGCTTTTAACAATTTAACACTAAGGATCTACTTTCTTGGACTATATTAGTAAAATAGCTGTATTTTCACAGTTAGATCATCATTTTCCTATCTCCCAGTATGCCTTCTCCCAGATACCTTAATGGATACAAGTAGATGATCATTCTGGTGCCAAAATGATTAATCACTCTCCTCTGAATTAACCCTACTTTTCCTGTTTGAGACATTTCCCTTTCCCACAATTCACTGGGATCAGGATGTGGTAGAGTCCCCTGGATGGGATGCCAGACCATCACAAGACTCAGCAAGGAACACTGTCACAGCATCAGTTAGATGAGAGTACCATTGGGTCTTAAACCTTTGCTACGCAGTGAAGAGCCAGTAAATTCCCACTGCACCACCCAGTTATGAGAGGGAACAATTATGCCATATAATGTTATACACTATATTCAGGATTATGTATTTTATGCTACACATACAACATCTTGACTGGATTTTAGAAAATAAACACACTGTATAAGTATACAAAGTATAAATCTCTGCTAAATTACCTTTTTGGCACATGTTCAAGTGATGGCCATACCTTAATAATGTAGCAAAGAGCAGTAAGGGTGTTTTAGAGATAGTGCTTCCTGCAGAAATCATGTAACTCAAAAAGCCTGTAACTCAAGACATCATCCCTGATGCTTTTTGTCCGACTTCATCACAGAGAGTCATTAGGTCCGGAGCCAGAAGACATTCTGAGATGACCACAGATACCTCATACTGCTAATGAGATTGTAACCTAAAAAGCAGGCTGGAGGCCTGTGTTGGCTGCAATAAGAGAGACTGCATCAGAGAGAGTGCTAAAAGGGTCAGCTCCTGCTCTAATGTACTGTGATAAGCTGTCAAGAATGCTAGGAGAATGAAAATGAGAGACGCAATGTGTGAATGTTAAGATGATGATGATGTTCTGCTGTAGTTGTAATGAAAGGCTGTGCTTCCACGTGGATCATGTGCCTGAGCAACACAGAAAAGTGTAAGACAAATGGTGAAAATGTATTTGGTGAATACTGACTGGTGGCAACGCTGTATCAGTGTAAAAATTCATAACAAACCATTCAAAAACAACAATTAATCTCCAGTGATACAATACATATAACACATCTAATATGAACACTATATGTTGGGACCCGAAACTGAAATGTTGGATAGAAGTAATATCATGTTATAGCGTTGACTCAACCTCCATTATGCTGGTTAGTCCTGACCTGTAATATTTCACCCATGTTGCTCCTAAAGGCCAACATGACCAAACAAGACCTACAAGTGTTGCTCCATGAGCACCATTTACATTTACAGCATTTGTTAGTCAAAAGTTATTCCTCCTAGCAGACATAACCTCATGCTAGTACAAGTAAGAAATAGCAGAGAAGAAGAAATGTTGAAGAAATTGTTGATAATGGCTTTTACTAGTCAATGCATGGATAGATGCTGAGTGATGACCCAATCCAATCAGCTCAGCAATACAACACACAAGCACAATAACAGTACCTTAAATCATGATACATACACATTTACCACAATAATTAAGACACAAACAGCTGTGAGCATTAATTAAAAGATCTAGCCCAATAAATAGCCCAATCGTCCTCATGCAACAGCATCTGCAGAAGCCTGAAGTTATTACCATCTTTAAGATGACTATTTTTTTGCCCAGGGAGTATATATAGTGCTGTCAAAATGAATGCATTATCACATTTGATTACTTTGCCATATTTATTGCATTCATGAAAATTACTTAAATATATTTAATAAGGAGAAAAAATATTTCATCCTAGTAATTCATCCTTATAATATTTAAATCATAAAATGTTCCCTCCAACCCCCTACCACCATATTTTGGTTTGTTGCCTCAGGGCAACAAGATGTTACGCTTGTACTAAAATGCCAGGGTTTTCTACAGTTATCATATAAGTGGAATGAGGAACAAAAGCATTAAAAACATTAGGAGAAGTTTTATTTTACACATTCTACAAATACTTTATCAATTAGCGGCTTAGAAATTAGCTGTAGTGTGTGTTTGTATTTTTGAATGTGTATTCCAGTGGGGTACAGATTGAAACTGTATGAAATTCTGTATTCTGTATGAAATATTAGGAAGCAGTTTGTGGTGGATGTGAAACAGAGGTGGATGTCACATTTTTGGCACTTGGCTTTAGGTGTACCTTTACATCCTGGTACATTGCGTTTTCCTTTCTTTTCATTCATGACCATCCAGTGGGCTGTGGCATTCAGGTGCACAACAGGGAATGGGTGTAGTGTGTACTCGTCTCCTCTTTTCTTCTTACTCCCCAGCTATTGTTTAACTGGCACGACCTCTCTTATGCTCCCTATTCTTGCCACTTCTGCACAAGCTTTCTGTGATATATGACTTGAATGTATCACATGTTCTTTTCTAATCCTAGTACTGCTTTAGTCTCTCTTGCAGGGAAGCCAGGCAGTCACAGTGGTTATGTCAAAAAAGTGAAACTGTCGGTGATACCACTTCTTCAACCTGATTTTCGTACAGTGAAGCGCAATGAGAGAGTCCAGCAGATACAGCCCACCTATATTCTTATCGTACTCTCTTGCCACAACAGGACAGAGGACTTTGATGATTTTCTTTTGTTTGCCATCCCACCTATCAACTTCAGTGACTGGGTGTGCTCCAATGTAATTACTGAGAAGACTGACTAAGCAGTTATTGTGCCACTTCACAGCATGCAAGGTGGTTTCTCCAACCATGGCCATCTTCTGTTTAAAAGATCCACGTCCAGATTTCTTCAACTTAGCCTCATACATAAAGTTGACTCCTGGTAGCCTGTTGCTATATACCACTATGAACCAATTGTCAAAGAACACATTGTAGTTATGCTGAGTGGGTATTGGCTAGGCCAGGCGGAGGACAACATTGCCACACTCTCGGATATCTGGCAGCTCATGGGGCTCTACATCTATCCCTGTGTAGATCTCAAAAATGTGTGGGACACCATCAGAGCCTGCTAAGGCAACAATCTTTAGTCCTATATCTTTGGCAGGTATTGCTTGAGTCTATTTCTTCTCTTGAAAAGGACAATTTGCTCATCTACAGCCAGTTTCTTACCCACTGGGTTCACCTGCAGCTTCAAGGTGAGATAAATGACCAGTGGTCGCTTTGGAACGCCTTCCTTTAATATATCAGCATCTTCATTTTCTTTTTCATCCACTGACTCATTGTCATTAGATTGTCATTAGATATTGTTATGTATTTCACTGTGAATTAAATACATTTTTGATTGTGCATATTTATTTATGAGTAAACCTGTATAATAAAGTCTCTGGAACAAGTTATACCAAGTAATATCAAAGCTAAATATTGCAAGTGGGTCTTGATGATTGCAATCCTGTTCTGAACTCAGAAACTTTTGGAGAGGAATTTCAGATCACTGCTTTTAAGCTATTATATTTATATTTACAGTTAGCAGACAACTTTACCCATGGATACTTACAAAATTGCTTTAAGACATCAGTAACATAATCTATACCTAATAATCGATAATCTAAACAAGAATAAACTTCTAAAACTGTTATGTTATAGTCGCTTTGGACAAAAGCGTCTGCCAAATGTAATGTAATGTAATGTATGTTTTTTTATTTGTAATTTTAAATAGTTTTACCTTTCTTTAAAGAGAGAGAGAGAGAGAGAGAGAAAGAGACAAGGAGAATGGGGGAGGGGTGTTAGTTGGGATTGCAACTAAGGTTTAAAAAATTCTAAAAATGTGAAATATGGATTTAAAACCAATGGGACACACCTTTGCTAAATTGCAATATCAAATCAAAAGGTGTCCTAAGACAAAATGGCACCAATTAGATTGGTGTGTCTTGATGTGACATATTCATGCGACGTATTCAATATTTTAAATGAAGTTTTCAGGTATAATACCTGAAAAAAAACTGGCACTTCAGTTTTATGGTCAGTCTTTTTATCTTCTGATAAAAATGAAACACAATGCTAGGTGTGGAGGCATTTCATTTTTAACAGATTCATCTCTTACACTTTCTTGCTGCCATGATTTGTAACAAGTTTACAATTTAAAATATATGCTTTAAAAACATGTTTAATATTAACTAATTCAACAAAGCTCCTATTAAATTACCAATAATTTTTGGAGTTGAAATAACCTAATTCTTTGTTTACAAATGAGTGTTAAAAAAGTCTAAAAACCAAACCCTCAATGGGTATAATACCCCACACCGTGGGCTGTTCATCGGGTGAGTGATGGTGTTTAATCCACTTTTGCTGGCCCAGAGCACAGCCATGCCCCAGTGCAGTGCACAGATTAAAAATGAATTCCCCTTACTGAAACACCTAGCATTCTGTTTCATTTTCATCTCCTCAAGCAGGAGATAAAAAGATTTCACAAACTAACCATGAAACCTAAGTGAATACTTCAAGGTTATTTATTATCAGTGCCAGTGTATCTTTGTTTTCCTGCTAATTAAAATGTGAAATGATAAAATTTACACGTGTAAAAACGTATACTTTCAATGTCTGTAAATGTTAAATAATTTTAAAAAACTGTCATTGTTTTTATTTCGTTTGGAACAGCGTTGTTCATTTTAGTACTCTGACTATCATATTGCATTCAAATGTATTTTAATAAAGCAATATAAAATTTCTATAACGTGCAGCCCAATCCCCAGGGGAGTGGTCTAGGTTCCTTTCTGTGTGGAGTTAACATGTTCTCCCCATGTCTGTTTCGGATTTCTCTGGTTACTCTGGCTCCCTCCCACAGTCCAAAGGCATGTGTTAGGGTAATTGATGTCCCTAAAGTGTCCCTAGTTTGTAAATGTATGTGCTCTGTAATGGATTGGCGTCCTGTCTAAGGTTGTTCCTGTACATGCTTCTGGTTAGGCACCAGCTCTTTTGTGACCATGTAAATGAATATAAATAGCCTTCAGTGCCTGTTTTGGTGTCTCACACCACTCAATTCCAGCTTGTATGTTCTCAATTGAAGTATTCACTATTCCTTTACAATTTAGCGCCACATAAATTCATAAACACTCTAAGAGAAGTATGTAAAAATATAAGAAAAAGCACAAATTGCAAAACAACCAAATATTCCAAATATGTGAAATGGTGAGAGTCATGTTTATATAAAATATAATAAATGTCAAAGCAATTGTGTCATGACCATGGAAACTTTTGCATCTGGTTTAGTAGTGCGTCTGAAACAAAGCGATTGCCCGCCATTGCACCCTCGTTGGGATAATTGTCAGAATCATGTGCAATGGGGGCTGCCTGAAAACATTGTCATGTATAGTCCTCCTGAACTTAAATTCATGGTTAGGCCTCCATCACCACCATCATCACCATTACGCTGTAATGCAAGCTCACAATCCAAGCCATGTGGGTAAGGGCCCTGCTGTGGCTGCTTGGCAGAGGTCCTCCCACTGTAATCCTGGACCTTAGCCTAGTATCTTAAACGCTAGGCTAACACAGTCCCACAGCTTTACCATGTATGCAAAATCTGGAAACATACCCTTCAGTTATCTGTACCACCACGATTTTTAAGCATGAGTTCACAATATAAGAAGCATTCAGCTGGATGCACGATACACTGGCGATTTTTCCCACCAACAAAGAATGGAGAGGTCTGGTACACTTCAACTGTGAGAGACAGAATCTAAAAACTAAATCCAGAAAATCACATTGTATGATTTTTTTTTAATTATTAATTTGCATTGGAAATGATACAATGAAAAAACAGAATTTTGTTTGCAATTACAGAGGTCAGACTGTAGTTGAAATGCTTCTTTTGTAGCCACTCCTTAGTTTCCCTGACTGTGTGTTTTGACTGGAAGACCCAGCCACTACCAATCTTCAATGCTTTTACTGAGGGAAGGAGGTGCCAAAATCTAGTAATACATGACCCCATCCATTGTCCCTTCAATACGATGCAGTTTTCCTGTCCCCTTTGCAGGAAAAAAAACCCCCAAAGTATTATGTTTACACTCCTATACTTCACGGTTGGGACGGTGTTTCTAAAACACGACTAGTGGAGTTCAAATCAGAATGCATTATTTTCGTCTCATCTGTCCACCTTCTCTCATGCCTCCTCTGGATCATCCAGATGGTCACTGGCAAACTTAGAATGGGCCAGGACGTTTGCTGCTGTGAACAGGGGGACCTTATGTGCCCTTTAAGATTTTAATTCATGTAGATCTGGGCTGATTCCTGACCATTCTCAGAATCATTCTCACGAGATAAAATCTTGCATGGTGACCCAGACTGAGGAAGATGGACAATCACATCTTGTGTGTCTTCAATTTTCTATTAATTGCACAGTTAGCTACCTAAGTTAAGTTGCCTATTGCATATTGTCCTGTAGCCCATCCCATCCTTGTGCAGGTCTACAATTCTGTCCCGGGTGTCCTTAAACAGCTCTTTGATCTTGAGCATGGTGGAGAGGTTGGAGTGTGATTGATTGAGTGTATGCTTTTATACAGGTAATGACTTCAAAGAAGAGCAATAAATACAGGTAATGAGTGCAGAATAGCAGGGTTTCTTAAAGAAAAATGAACAGGTCTGTGAGAGACACAATTCATGCTGGTTGGTAGGTGATCAAATATTTATTTCATAAAATGTGATGTTCTAATTTTTTTTATTCTGTCCCTCACAGCTGAATTGTCCCCACGATAAAAGACCTTACAGATCTCTCCATTCTTTGTAGGTGGGAAAACTTGTATCAAATATTTTTTTCCCACTGTATATCGTGTAGAGTGAATGATAATGACTGTTAAGTGAATTATCAACTAATAGTTCATATTGTTCTTTTTATTCTTGTATGATAAAAAAAATCATAATATGGTCTCGATCTCATCTCGGTCTTGACGCAGACTCGATTACTACTAAAAGTCTCGATGTGTCCCAGTCTTGGCCTTGATTCTGCTCTAGTGGTCTTGATTGCAACACTACTGTCTCCTGCCTTTGTTTGTAAGGGTAGTGTCTAGTTTTGTGTTTGCCAGGGCTTTGTTTATCTTCTGTGTGTTCATTAGCATTTTGTATATCTTCCGTCTTTGTTAGCACCTGTCTCTAGTGTGTTGGTTTATTTGGTTTGTTAATTAGTAATGTAATTGGTAAACAAATATCAGGCAGCATTCTTTAATTTGTTAGCTCCTAGAATTCTCTGTGCATCTCCTGTGTGTTTTAGCCTGTAGCCTTACAATTTCTGAGCATTGGTTTCATTTAGTACATATGGAGTATTTTTCATTTGGGAGCTCAGTGTACTTTGTTACCTTGGCAAAAATAAAATATTATCTTTCTGGTTTATTTATCTCAATATAATGCTTAAATTCTTTAAAATACAAACTTAATGATGGCTACAACTGAGCTTATATAATGTAGAATTCATTATTTTTATATTTATTTGTCAAGTGGCATAACAACACAGAAAGATATGTGTTGGTAACGAATTGTTAAGATAATTCAAAGTCTTACTTTTACAGGTAAAAAAGATGAAGGTCATAGATATGCTAATGTTAATCAGCAAAATGCACCTTAAAATGCACTTTAAATCCAAAAAAATACATGAACATATATTTTGTTCGTGTAAAATAGTGCTGTAACGTTGTAAATGGTAGTGATGCTGAATTAACCTACCATGGCATACACAAGTGTTACCTTTAATTATTTGCCTACAGAAATATCTGTCTGTTTTCGTAATGACTGTGACGTTGTGGCTGATAATACATTGTTCAAGTTGCATGTAAAAGAGAAATTTAAAAGTCTAGGTCAGGGACAAGGGCAAACTACATCTAAAAACATATTGTGCATACTTTTTTTTGGTGACGCATTAAACAATATTTAAAACCCAAGCTATATATTTTGCGATAAAGTATTTCTAAAATGAATTTTTAACTTGCGGATGTTGAAGTTGATTGAAGAATCACCCATATGCTGTGTGCATTTCCATTAGTTAGCTTTTCTGCTCTTCAGTATCTGCTGTATGTTCACATATAAGCTTGTCACTCCCTCAGCTAATCTTTGATAGTTCTCCTGTGTTCTCCCTTATGAAGCACCATCTAATGCACTTAATGTCTGTCTCCATAGATATATTCAAATTCTGTATGTATGACAGGCATCGACTACTCATTTGAAATTTATTATCATAAGTTTATACCAACCACATTTCAAGAGAACACTTAATGGAGTTTATAAATCTACTCTGAAAAATGCATTTTTCAAAATGGCCTTTCTTTTGGGCAGAGCTAATACAAGCACATGGAATACTGTACAATATATATTGAGGACAAAACTGGATGAATTTTGTGGCAACCACAGTGCTAAAGAGATTTATAGATGTTTAGGGGGAAGATAAGTTTAGAGGAAGTCTATTTGTTATACCAAAGGTGAATGAGCAATGATAATTTTAAGAGTTTGGAATCACAAGATAGTCTGCAACATCAGGTCAAAATGCAAATGCATGTCTAAGGAATATGAATTCACAACCAAGTGAGCTCTTTCTGAAATGATTAAGACTGATGACCATACAAAATTTTGTGTAGATCCCAGCAACTTCAGCATGAACATTGCAAGCATTTGGGGATGCTAGAGATCTCCTCAGCCACACCCAAGGCCATTTAGTACATTAGCTTTTGATTTTTCACAAGAAATGCCAGAAATGCCTAAAAAAGTGCATTAGAATCCAATAATAATAATAATAATAATAATAATAATAATAAAATGATTACTGTTTATTTGGTGAATTTACAATTTTAGTAGTAACAAAACCTAATTTGGCATGTGTAAAATTTGTACTTTTCTCTTGGTAATGCAGTTCTGCTGGGGAAAAGTGACTCACAAAGCAGCAAGCCCTAAGTGATCAATTTATAAAAACATATGCCGTGTATGAGCAGTCTCTGTCAAAGTGACAATTCTGAACAAACCCTATATCTGAAAAGTGCATTTACGTGTGCATACGATTTATGAACTGTACTTACAGGGGATGTTGTGTTTATTTATTATATTTTGCTTTTCAATTTAGGACCATATATTTAATACCATGGCTAATGCCTGTTGGCACCCAGTCATTTTATGCACATATGTATATTTAAATGTCATAAAATCATAATTTAAGCATATTTAAAACAGGTCTTTAGTTCTGGTGCATATTGCATATGATTTTATTTGTTATAAATGCATATGAATGTTTCGTTTTCTTAATAAGTAATACAACCCCAATTCCAATATAGTTGGGATGTTGTGTAAAACAGAAATAAACAACAACGATATGCAAATCCCTTTAAACTCATATTAAATTGAATACACTACAAAAGACATGAAATGTTCAAATAAACATTTGATTAACTTTAATGTGTTTTGCAAATATTCACTTATTTTAAATTTGATGCCTGGAACACGTTCCAAAAATGCTGTGATGGGGAAAAAAATGGAAAAGTTAAGGAATTTAAAAAAAAACACCTGTTTGGAACATTCCACACATGAATAGGTCAATTGGAAACAGTTGAGTGATAAAGGGAGCATCCCTTTCTCAGTCGTTCACAAGCAAGGATGGGGAGAGGTTCACCACTTTGTGAACAACTGCATGAGCGAACAGACCAACAGTATAAGAACAACGTTTCTCATTGTGCAATTGCAAGGAATTTGGGAATTTCATCATCTACAGTCCATGATATCATCCGAAGATTCATAGAATTAAAAAAAAAATCTCTGCAAGTAAGCGATAAGTCTGAAAACCAGCACTGAATGTAAATTACCTTAGATCTGTCAGAAAACCATTGTCAGTGAACACAGCTTGTTGCTCCATCTACAAGTGCAAGTTAAAACTCCGTCTCTAATGCCAAGTCTCATTCTGTATGTATTACAACAGCGTGGCTTCATAGTAAAAGAGTGCAGGTACTAGAGTGGTCTGTCTGCAGTCCATACCTGTCTCCCCACTGAAAATGTGTGGTGCATTATGTCTAAAGTCTAAAATATGACAACAGAGAGCTGAGAATTTGAAGTCAAGCAAGAATAGGAAAGAATTCCACCTACACAGCTTCAACAATTAATGTCTTCAGTTGTCATGCCCCTGTCCCAACATTTTTTTATTCTGTTGAAGGCTTAAAATTCAAAATGAGTAAATATTTGCAAAAAACATCAACAAATAATAACATACCAGCAACAAATATTTTGTCTTTGTAGTGTATTCAATTGAACATAGGTTGGAAAGAATTTGCAAATCATCATATTCTATTTTTATTTATGTTTTACACAACGTCCCAACTTCATTGGAATTGGGGTTGTAAATTGAATATATGCATTCTGTCGAATCTTATATTGTCCACCCATGTGGCTGTGTAGTGCTTTAACAGAAATACACTATTTATGTAGTGCCAAATACAAGCAAGCGAAAACGTGACTAGTTTTAGGCTGGATCATTATCCATAATATTGAGTATGATATTTTTCAATATTTTTTTTTTTTATTTGAGACTAGTTTGCAAATTGATTTAAAAAAGTGACTTTTAACAAAATGTAAATTAAAAAATGTAAAAATGTAAATATCAGCACAATTTACTGTGTCCATGAATAATATAATGTTAAAATAACAATAATAAAAAGGTAAATATTCTATAGTCCAGCAAAAAAAAAAAAAGATTTTTCTTTTTGAATTTTGTGTACAGCTATACTGGGGCTGTTTGGCAGACTCACTTGGGAGCAATACTGCTTTTAGCCATCAGTGCTAGAGGTGAGACCAGTTTGTTGAATGATCCTGAAGAAGAAGAATCTTCCTTATTAATATTGTTTATTATATTCAAAATTACTCTGACAAAACACAATATGTACTCAAACTGTGGGGGTACAAACTCCATCCAAAACAAGAAAAAGATGCAGTGATGTACTGAGGCTTGAATCAATTATGAATAACCAAACTCAAATAAAACATTTGTTCTTACTTTTCCTTCTTTTATTTCTACCATTGTTTACAACTCATATTTCTTCCTTTAAACTCAGTGTTCTCTTTACTTATTAATTTCCCTTGTTTTCCTGATAAGGGCTTTTCACTTTCTTCTTTCCACTCTTCACTTAATTATGCAGTATTTGTCTTTTATTTGTAAATGTCTGTTTTCTGCTATTGCTCAGTATTCCTCATTTCTGCTCCTTTAATCTTCTTATTCTCTCAAGTTTTCAACCTTGACTTCCTTCTTTGCAAGTGTCTTAGTTTTATCATCCCAGGATTCATTCTATTTATTAATTTCTCTTTTTATTTTTTTAACATACAAGCCTAGGATTATTATTTACTGGCAAAATATTTAGAGAGACACAGCAGTATGTGCAAGTGTTTGGCCCATTCAAATAGTGTGTTTCACTACTGTAGCCAGTTCATGCCAAGTGGCTTTTGGGAAATGTAGTCTACAGCTGATGACAATCCAGCTTGCCCAACTTCTTTTTTCATCTAAAAATGAAATGCATCTGACATGCAGGCCCATATCATCAAATGACATTTAGATGTTAACTTCAGGCACCAAACAAAATGCAGATTCATGATTCATCAATGAAAATCTCTTTTATCACCCACATTCCATGATTGCGTTTCTCTAAATAAAGCCCTCATTTCACCCAGTTTCTTTTCTGTTTAGGTGTTAATCACGGCTTTGTTTTGGCTTTTCTGTATGTAAATAGTTGATTTCTTACAGTTTGTTCACAGACTCCACTTTACGCCAAATTGTTTTGTTTGGCATTCTCGTGTTTTCTAGACATATTACTTTAAGTTTTATACCTTGATGCTTTGATGCCTTCCTTGGTTTACTAGTATGCTTCCCTTTTACAACCTTTCCAATTTCCTTGTACTTGGACTAGATTTTAGACATAGATGACTAGAAACAGCCAGCATGCAAATATATTTGTTTAAAAAAAGTTGATTTATACCAAACAATGACGGATGAATTGCAACCAGCACTGAGCAAGGTGCTTTTTGTAAATGCAGCAAACATTACATGCAACATTACATTGTAATGTAATGACAGTGTAAATGTTAATTTCCACCCCCTTGAAATGAGTGCACCATGCCACCACTGCTTTTTCTGAGTGTTCATCGGGTCTGTCTCATCAACTAGCAAGTGCCTCCATCGGACACTCCTGATGAGAGCTTTTTTTAATACACTGATAAACATACCCCTATCCTACAGTGATAGAGTAATGCCATAAAATCATGGATCTTCCCAAGATCCTCTGCCTTTGCTGGTGGGAAATGTCATGGAATCTTCAACTGGATGCATGCTTGTTGCCGTCTACTGATGGTGGATGGCACGTTTCGTTCTGCCAACATGAGAGGAATTTTATTGTTAAAAAATTTGTGGCTTGATAGGTAATACTCATGGCTATTTAAGGACTTCCCTTAAAATGTTTTGTCTGTCATGTTCAGTATCTAATTATTTTTCAGGTAAAATGTCACAGCATCAGTGCTATCCTTCTAATTCTTAGGCTTTTGTTTTTTTTTCTTAGTTTATTTAAAGTCAGTTTCAGAATGAATGACTATTTAATGGCAGACACAACAGATCAACGCACACGGTAATAATGAAACTAGTAATATATACTGATATTGGGTTATTTAGCAATAATCAAGTAACCTAATCTAATTTTTTAAGGTGGCTGAACAGGGTCATTGCATTTCCCCTAATGAAAAAAGCTTGCATATTTTGAAAAAGAAAAAAATTGTCATCACCTACTACGTGTTGCCAACCAAACTAGTATGGTATGCGTGGATGGTAGCTATGTTTTAAAGTAGATGTCTTAAAATATGGAAGAGGAGAAAGACAGATAATTCAAATATGCCCTGGAATTGATAAATATTGCTTGTTTGTAAATTAATCCACATATGGCTGAGTGAATAGCATCAGAAAAAACAACACTGGGAAAGCTACTATTACATACCACTTTCAACTTACGACGCTTAGCTATATTGAAACTTAGTAATAGAAACTGGTTTTCATGTATTATTAATTTCCTAATCATTCTTAAGGTCTGACTTTGGGCATCATTACAATAGCTTAGAAGCCGTTCTTAAAACACAAGCTCTTTTTGTGTTGTATATTTTATTTTCTTTCAATTCAAAATTCACAGCCACAGAATTGCTGACACTCTCTGACGTAATGGCAGTACCTGAAATTTCAAAGCTGACACAGGTAAACAGAGCGACTGAGAATCTGTAATTAGGATCTAGCTGACTACAATGGCAGGTATTAAGTTTTTCTCAGGTCAGGTCTCAGGTCTGAATTAAAACCCAAATCTGAAGGCCTTTGTTAAAATATCTAATAAATATGTATAAAAATGAAAATGACATGATTAATTCGAATTTCAAATCCAGTGGATCAGTTTGATCGTCAAACCCAAGCAGTGCATAGCAATGTAATTAATGACAATACAGTGTAGGGGGACGTGAGGAACTGCAGGCAAAGGAGTGTTATCCCTCAGCAATCTAAAATTATAAATCAAATACTGTTGTTGATTAATTTGACGGGTGGGATAGGGAGGCTGCAGCAGGAATGAGGTTGAGCAGTGGAGTGGCAAAATATATACCTGTGCTTTTGCATATAAAATGTGCTCTGACACTAACCTGCTCATGTGATGTGGCTGATGCACGAGAGTTGAAACTCTGCATCAGTACAGATACCCTTGATTGGCCTATGACACTGAAACGCTTCAAAGCTGCACTGAATCCAAAAACTGGACTGTTTTCATACCCTGACTGTGATTTTACACATATATCTTTGTGAAGACATTTGCATCCCAACAAACGCACGGATGAGATACAGAAATGAAAACTCTGGTTTTCAACTGAACTGAAAGTCACATTTTGGGGAAAAGGTAGCAGCTTTTAGGAATGGGGACATAACAGAATTCTACAAAAGTACAGGCTGGATTACAATCGGCTGAAAAGACGAATTGTTATAAACAAAAACTTCTGTCCGCCTGAATAACCTCCAACTGTATAACAACCTGAATTTGTCCTACTGAAGATTTGGAAGTACTAAGGTCACTGCTTTGCTGCCCACCACGAATCGATCATCACCTCCTCCACTCTGCATCTGGCTTATCTATCCTTCAAAGAGCAGGATGTCAGCAGGCTGTTTAAGAGACAAAAAGTGAGAAAGGTTACAGGTCCATATCTTGTCTCACCATCCACCCTACATAATTGCTGTGATCAATTAGCACCTGTCTTAGCAAGCAGTTTAACAAATCACTGGAAATTTGCTTAGTTCCAATATGCTACAAGACCACCACCATTATTCGTAAACCAAAAAGACTAACATTACAGGCCAAGAATTACTGGTCCTAACCCATCAAAAATATCACAGACACTTTGCTTAATGCCCTGTAGTTTACATACAGACTAAAGACTAAACAGGCCCCTAGACAGCCATGTAAAGTAGCTTGCTTCATAATCTGGATTGCCCAGAAAAAAGGACTTCAGTTAAACTTTTATCACAAATGTGCCAGAGCTTCTGCAGATGAAACTGTGCCTTCTATCTATGTCAGATTCCATCTGCCAGTGGATCACAGATTTCCTGATTAACAGGAGTCAGCAGCTGAGACTTGGAAAGCACACCTCAGACATCTGGACCATTAATACTGGAGTGCCATAAGGTTATGTTTTTTAACCATATCTTTACATGCATGACTGCATCTCCTGAGAGATCCTATGTAAATCTTAATGTTTGCTGAATACACCACCATGGTTGGTCTCATAACAGTGACAAATCCGCCTACAGATAGAATGTTGAACAGCTGACATCCTGGTGCAGGCACAAGCACCTGTTTCTGAAAGCACAAAATACAGAAATGGTGATATACTTCAGACACAACCAACCACAGCACCCACCTCAACATCAGTAGCTCTGTTTTCTCCACTGTAGGTTTAGTGAAGTTTCAGGGCAAAACAATGCCCACGTAACTGGGACTGTGGTAGCCTAGCGGTTAAGGCCCTGGACTCTGGACCAGAAGGTCCATGGTTCAAATCCCACCTCTGCCAAGTTGCCACAGTTGGGTCCTTGAGCAAGGCCCCTTAACCCACAATTGCTTGAATTGTAGGACTGCATGTTGTACATGTAAGTCGCTCTGGATAAGGGCGTCTGCTAAATGCTGGAAATGTAAATGTAAATGTAACTAAAGTGGGAATTTTACATGGTCGCCATCACCAAGAGTGTTCAAACAATGTTCCGTTGGTATGACCAAAAGAGTGTCAAGAAAATCCTCACAACATTAAAGCATCGTTTGACCTGCCTCTTACTGGATATCTTTACTGACCATTGTCTGTAATCTCTAAAGAAACTGTGTTGGAAAATCCCAATACATTGGCAGCTTCTGAAATACTCTGACATATTCTGAAATAACCCACCCGTCTCTCACCAATGACAATGCCACTTTCAAAGTCGCTAAAATTGCTTTCATACCCATTCTGAAGGTTTGAACTTCAGCAGGTCACCTTGAACATAAATACAAAAAAAACAAAGAGTAAAAGCAGTAAGAGTGACATAACAATAAAAGTACCACATACATTTCTTGTGTAGTAAGTATGATGTTGATGATATTCTGGCACTTAAACCTATGCACGAACCGAAACCAAAACACGAATGCCACTACTAATTTAGGCTAGGTTTCCCAAAACTTTAATAATGCTTAGGACTTCAAAATCCTATACTTAAGACTATTATTTCATTTTCAAACATTTTCCAAACCAATTCGTAAATAATGTAGTACTTAAACTCGTTTGTAAGGCATAAGAAAGTTATTATTTGAGTTCTACCTCAAAAACAATAGAGGGCGCTAATTTTCCATTAAGAAAGACACTGATCAGCTAGTTCTATGCACGGCATGTTACATACGGTATAGAAGGCTGATTCTTCATTGGGCAACTCTTTAAATACAAATAATGTGAACATTTATTTTTATTATGATTATTATTATTAGGTAAAATGCTGCAGTATACAAATACCAATGAATTATACTGAATAAACATAGTCTACAATCAGAAGGAACACATGATTACTCACACATCCAGACATGAGAATGTCAATCTTCTCTCATGGCTGCCACGTGTTCTTCTGTCAGTCTTTGTTTCCATGATTACAGAATAAACAAACATCTTCAAGCAAATTACTACAAAAATCTTAAGCTGTTGCTGTAATGATGGTAACCTTGGGGATGATAATATATTGACGACTTTGTACAGATATGAACAAAATAATACACTCGGTGTCATTTTAAGTTATTATAATTGTGATTGGTTTATTAATTGATAACAAACTGATAACATTTGGAGAAGCACAGTCTGAGTTGGGCACAAGGCCAAAAAATTGCTGTGTAAAACATAAAAAATAGAGATGATAAAGGTGGTATTTGGTGATATTTGGTGCATATGTTTTGGTGTAGCCAATTCCCCCAATTAAAGATTAGCCCATAAACATGCATTCATAAAAAAGTATTTGTTTTTGAGAATGTAGTGACATTACGTACGCTACATGAAATGCCAGCAAAAGTAAGTCTTACGTTTGAAGTATGTAGTTAGTATGTTCCAAGTATAACATTAACTTTCTTTTTTTTTTTTTTTTTTAGACTGTAACTTTCCAGTAGTGGATAGTATTAACCACTACAGGATGATGACCTATGAACTACGAACAATGTTAGTTGAATTCTGAGCCAATATGCATTGTAACAACAGCGTGAAAGAAGAATCTGCACAGGAATATTGCTTATTTCACTTTTTTGTAGGAAACCCACATAGCCCACATCAAAAACTCAGACAATTACCAGCTCTTAGAAGAGCCTTTACTTGCTTACTTGAGTCTTTACCCAGCTGTTGGTTGCTGTGGATGTGTTGTCGGTGTACATATGGGCAGTCGTGCTCTTATCACTGGCTGCATACAAGCCAGCCTACCACACCATCCACCCACAGCATGATTGGCTGGTTTCATCCGGAAGGGAAATGCACTGCTCAGGTCCTGCCCCCAGTGAATATCATTAAGTTCTGGGAGTTGATCTTCTGCAGCTTTTTCAATTACCTCGCCTGAAGTTGCTGTGTATGATCTCACTTCTAACACCAATCTAGTGTCGATGTGGAATAAGAACAACCCAGCACAGGAATATTGCTCATAGAACTCTTTATACACCAACAACATAGCCAATTACCAGCTCTTACAAGAGTCCTAACTGGTAAATGCATGGGGCCTTTGTAACCCTTGCTCAGCATGCTCATATGAGTTCTCCAAAATGAAATGCTAGTGATAGTTACTTAATTAAACCACACAAATAACAAATATTGCATATGCTAAAAGCATTATAAACTAAACTAAAGCACATACATTGACAGAAAAAAGAGTTGTTGGATTTAAATGAAACTTTATATGTACAAATCTAATGATGGTGTATATATAAGTGATCACAATATTAAAGCAAAAGGATAAATTAAAAGGAGGCTTTTTCTCTCAATCCAATATTGTGCCCCCTTTCAAAGGGAAAATGTATTTGAGTGTGTCAACAATTTCTAATTAGGAGATACACTAGCCAAAAGTAGACCTACTTTTTAAATAGTGCAGCACTGGAATCACTTTTACACCCTCTTGTGGCAAGACCCAGAGTCATCAAAGAAGTGCTTAAAACTTGTTCGTAATTTGTAGTCAAGAAGGCTTTGGGAAACACTCACAAAATTGATATTCTTAAAAGCTGTTTGTAAATTGCTATGATTAATTTCTATCAGAAGGTGTTTTATTATTAGAAGCAACTCCTTCCCATACAGATCATGTGGGGGCCGTAAAGTCAACATTATTCAAGCTGAGAAGTCACCTATGCAGTCAGAAAGAGCTGGTTCACTGCAGTGTTTTGAATGAACAGCAGCCACTACAAAAATATAACCATATGAGAAGCTTTCAAATGTATCTTAGCAACAGCCCCTCCATCTGTATAGGATCCTAACCACTGAAGCCTGATACCTTACCTCGAGAGTGTAGAACTGCACACTTGTGTGAAATTGAACAAAATGCCCTATAAAAAAAGAAGAGGGTTGAAAAGAAGAGAGCTGTTGCATCCTTCATTTTTTTTTCTAGGCCTGTATGAGAGTTTATACTGGGTATTGAACATATTCATCCTTGATTTTATGTGAGGAAATGGTTTAGAAATCAGTCTATGAGAAGTAAAACAGTTTGGTACTGCAGCCATCTGTCTTAATAGAAATATATTTATATTATACAGCTTTATTATTCAACTATATTACATTAGCGATATTTCAGAGACACAGAACTGATCAAAGCAGCAATAATTAACTTTCAAAATGTAAACATGTAAGTAATATATTGTATGCTGAAAGTGAAAAGTAATTGTTAAAATAGTATTTATTTATGATGAATAATGCATAATAAAAAAAAGATAATTCTCCAAATCAGAAAACGCAGAGACAGTAGGGAAAATGCATATTTAAAACGCTCTTTCTATTTACTTTTACTTTTATTTAATTACAGACAGTACAAACCTGGGGTATTTTCTGTTGCCAACTTAATTTCATTTACATTTCATTTCAATACACATCAATTCCTGCATTGCAGACCTGCAGCACATTATAAAAAGGTAAGGCATTTACCACTTTGTGTTGGCGTTCCTGAGCGATTTAGTGTTTCAAATGCTATTTTTTCACATTCTTCCTGCAAACCTGTCTTAAGATGTGTCATTGTCACATTTTTAATTTCAAAATTCTCCACACATTCTCTATTGGGGACAGGTCTGGACTGAAGGCAGGTCAGTCCAATATCTGTACCCTCTTGTTTCACAGGCATGACTTTGCAGCATGTGGTTTTGCTTTGACTTGTTGTAAAATTGCATGGTGATGAAAATGTTAACATAATAAAAGTAGCATGTGTTGATCCAAAGTCTCAGTTTCCATTTCTGCATAAATGCTGCTTTTGCAGAAGTGAAAATGACACTTGCCAAGTGTATGGCCACGGCAAAGACAGACCCCGGCATTTGGCTGATAACAGTCTGGATGGTGCTTTTTGCCTTGGTCCCGAGCACAAGGTGTAGATATATTTTTTTAAATGTATAATACTGATTGATCTAACCACGATACGTTTCCACACTGTGATGGTCCATCCTGGAAGCTTCTGAGGCCAAAGAAGTTGACGCCACATGGTTCACATAAGGTTTCTTTATTGCACAGTAAAGTTTAAAGTGGCATTTGTGAATGTAACTCTATATTTTAGTGTTTGACAGATGTTTGCCAAAGTAATCTCTTGCCCTGTTATATCAGCTATAGTTGAAAGGCAGTAGTTGTTGTAGTGCCATCTGAAGGATCGAATACATTTCTAGATGTTCTAGGGTCAATTGAAAATTAAGCAAGCCTAGGCTGACAATAGAAAGAAAAAACTCCCTAAACATTATAACAAAGAAACCTTGGGAAAACCAAGATTCAAAATGGGACCTATTCTGCTTGGGAGGCTTGGATGTTAAATGTAAGAATAAAACTAATGTATCTAGTCAAATATGTTCGTAGTAATACAGTAATTCAAACAGAAACTAGGAAAATATTAACAGACAAATAAAATATTGAATAAAACTGAGCACAAATATGCATATCGGCATTATTTTGTCTAGGATACAGTCTCACTTTAAGATTTTTAATCCTCAACAAGATGGTTGTTGACAGCACATCTTCCCTACCAATCGAGGGAGAGAGATACTGCCCTCTGTTGAGTCTGGGCATATCACTTCCAATATTTTTTTAAACATGTTTTTAAACATTTTACTAATTTTCTTCTGCATTTATTGACAAACTGAAGATCCTCTGTCAGTCATTGCTCATCAAAGACTGCAATGAAATCTCAATGAGTGTATGCAATGAAATCAAGGTCAAATGAAAAGTTTGAGACACATGCATTTTTGATACTGTCTCAACTTGCTTTGGTGCTGTATATGCAAACTATGGCTGAACTAAAATATATATATATTTCATGACCTAACATTTGTGGACACACATAAATAACATTAAAAACTGGTATTATTATGGAGTTTGTCTTGCCTTTGTTGCAACAGCAGAAGCAGATTCTAAAAAGGCTTTCCACTGGAACAAAACTGTGAGGACCAGGCACTGATGCTGGTTAACATATCCTGGCTCATAATTTGCATTCCAGTTTCTTTTGTATGTGTCTGTAAGAGTAATGCTTAGGTCCCTGTCCATGCCAGTCAAGTTCCCATTGAAATTTGGATAACAATAATTCATTCTGGCGAACTATGTTTTAGAACAGCACGGCAGAAACTTAGGAAAATGACTTGTTAGTTGAAACCATATTAACTACTGACATATTTCTAGTCACTGAGGTGGTTCGGTACAGTCCATACTGCCTTTGCATATTTATTGAGCTTTCATGCCTATATCCTTCATATTATAAACAGTTTAGCAGTGAGCATGGCTGGAATAACAAAGATATCTGATTAGAAGTGCCATCTCCTGATCATACTTTTAAAAAGATGTAAACAATATATTTCAGACATTTACTCCCCCATATAAAAGCACCATATGAAAGTAAACCATTGGCTTACCTTGTTCTTTTGGCTGTAAGAACGATGGATGGTTACTATTCTTTCTCTAACATGTTTTCTTACCAAGGTGCTGTAGTAAAACATATCTGATTAATAGTATACACATATTTAACATGCTATACCTTGGTACTTCATAGTAGAATCATGGTTAACTATACAATAGCAATAGTTACTTCTATTAGAATATTTACCATAATTAGTTCTACTAGGACTTCTAAGGTTTCTTCAGGTAACTTTGTGTATACTATGAATCTGGTTTTACTATAGTACTTTGGTAAAGCCATGCTATGCTATGCATGCTATGCTACATAACATAGGAACCATTGAAAATTTGCTATGAAAATCGAGAAACCATGTTAAAAACATGATTGATTTTAATAACATCAAAAACAGCCCCAGACCATTACTATGTTTCCAGCAAAGGTACCACTATGCATCTTAGCATTTGGCATTCTCTCCACATCTGATAAACTCATGGCATTGTCTGTCAGACTGGCAGGTGGTGAGGCAAGATTCATCACCTCAGAGAATATTTGCACTTTTCCACACCAGGGCAGTTCAAAGTACTCAAAACAAATTGTAAAATAAAATAGTCGCACATTCTGGGGATTTTGTAATTAATTGCTCTGTTGTTTCATGTTCATAAATGAGAGAAAATACTCTAGACATTTATGGTTAGGGGAGGTGAACTTGTACTTTGGTTTATGGTATAAAAAAAATACTTCAGACTGTCTCTGTTATTGTTTTAGGCTAAATACCATGAGGTCCATACAGTACATCTCATCATAATTTCTATCTAGTTATCTAACTCAAATATTATCTATCATCTATCAATCAGAGAGCAAAAGCTTTGTGACCAAAAATATCTCCTTACACGACCAATAATAAAGTAAACAGTAATAACTGCAAATTAGATTAGGTTTACAAAATTTCTTAGCCTATATATAGCCTTTGACAGATTGCCACAGAAAAGGGCAGCCTCATAAATCGCTGTCATGTCATTACTTACTATTCATTACATTCAGACATAATTCTGATGAGAATTTCCTGTATACTAGAAATTAGCCACTGTATGACAGTATGCTTTGATATACCTGCAAATTCAGCATTTTTCACATTATAGCCTTGTAGGGTGTACCTACTTCGTTTTTTTTTTTTTTTCCCCCATTTTGGGCGCACTGACACACAGCCCTCTGATACACCTTAGAATAAACAAATTGATTATGCAACACAGATTTTCGGCTTCTTGTGCTGTACAAAGACTGTCTTGCACAGCATAGCTGACTTCATGGTTATACTTACTATGTGGTATTTTTGCTGTCACTTTGGGCGCACTGATACAGCCCTCTGTATAAGCCTTACAATGCTGATTAGATGACACACTGATCTTCTGCTTCTCATATAAGTAGAGTTTTACAAAGGCAGAAGACGCGGTTTTCCATGCTCGATAATGATGCGCTATCACACTACATGCTTGCCACGCTTGAGTCCAGTGAACCATTATCAAGCCCACCTCACCAGTATCTGCAGGAGCCTAGTGTAACTACCAGCAAAAACACTCAAGGTGACCCTTTTTTTGTTTGGGAATTTGGAAACCGGTATTGTTGAGACAAAGGCAGCATTGTTTAAGCCAATTTAATTTCAGTGCTTCTCTTAGACTTGCAAGCGTCAATCTACTTTCGTAATGCCTGGAATTAAAGAAACTACTCCAAGTATGTGAAAGGGACAGGAACTATTCTGGTATTATAAACCCAAATTTCTCCATTAGTAAAGACCGTATTGGTAAATTGGTTCAAATAATGAATATTTTAGGTAATAGAGGTATAACAATAGTCTCTGCTCATAATTCAATGCACAACACAATTAGATTGTGTTATACTTAAGCTAGAAGTTTCCAGTTATTTCCAGTTAAGTGCAAATTTGTAAATAATAATAAAAAGATTCCACCGCTGTCTAATAAGATGACCCTTCTAGCATGCTACCTCATAACTAACCACTCAAAAAGGTTAGGTTATTTACATATAAAATGTAGAGAGCGCAATTAGAGGTAAAAAACTGATGCTATCCACTTCCTGTACACCAGTACAAACCCACTCTGAAGAAAACTAGATTCCTTAATATAGAGGATTTGGATCTTCATTCATTATAATGAGTTAGTGGTTCAGGATAGTGGGTAGGCGTATTTAAATACATGTTATACTGAAGATTGGGATAACACAGCTGGGTTTGGCTGTAATTACTACATCAAAAATCATTTTACATAAGTAGTCCCCATTTTATAATGGTCCAGTTTACATTTGGCCAATCACCCAATGAGGCTGGGTCCCTTTTTGAGTCTTGGTCCTCCCAAGGTTTTTTCCTTCTATATTCAGATAGTTTTTCCTTTCCACTGTCACCCTAGGCTTGCTCAATTTGGATTGCCCTTTTAAGATCATATAATATTGTAAAGTTGCTAATGCACCATTGTAAAAAGTGCTATACAAATAAATTTGACTCGGCGGTGTGTGACACAGAGAGTGATACGATATATTAAACTTATAATGCATTTGTTGGGATGTTGCCTGGAATTGATGTATTATACACCATTCATGTTGTCTCAATAAGCTTAAAAACGCTTCAGTGATATTGTGCACCTAAAGAGAACAGTAGGTGCTCTAGAACCCTCCTCCAGCTAACCAAACAACTTCAGACAAACTTACCAAAACTGTCCATGGCGTCAAATTGAAAAACTACAGACTAGAACAAAAGGGAAAAAAAACGTGAATGGCAGAGAGGACTGCATGAAGTATAAAATGCCATTATGTTAATATGTGCGTCATGATACTGTTACATAAATAAATAAGTTTATTTCTTGTCAGTGCAGCCTGATCTCAAAAAAGCTATGGACACTGAAATAAACACAACTGTGCACGGTTTCCAAACATTGTTTTGTTATTACTTTATTAATTATTATTATTATTATTGTTATCATTATTATCGACATTATTCAAGTTTAGATGTAACAGACATCTTTGCCATCTTTCTGTATGTAAAACCTACAACACACAAATGTTAAGGTGGCAGCTGAAGAAAAAGAAATACTAAACCATCATCTATGCACTTAAAATGCAGCAAAGTGTAAAAACAAGAACATTCTAAAAATAATAGTTAAAACATGTACATAGTTTTGCCTTATGCCTTGAGCAGAGCCGAACTGGCTTCCAGGCAGGAACAAATACTCCTTTGTGTTTCAATGGTGGAAAAGCCTTACACAAGACCTTCCGAAAAAGAAAAAAAAGGCACAATCTTTTTTCGCTTATTACAATGCAGTACCTGTTCATAGTCATAGCATGCTAATAAAATATTTTATCTTTCTTCCTTGGCAATAAACAAATAAATGAAGTGCAAGCATTAACAATAATTACAAATTGAAACGGTTTGCAAAAAAAAAAATTCTTTGTAATACCCAACTGTATAAATGCTCCAATAAAAAGTGACACTTTATTCAGTTATTTTCCAAGAGGCTTTTGCAGTTAAGCAGCATTGTAAGGCAATAAGTGAGGCTCTGTGAAATGCAGAGATTGCTTCAAGATATCCAGAGCATCTCTTTCATCTCCCCAGTTCATATAAATAAAGTCTGTGTGTAGCCAGCCCAGACCCAGTTCCATGAGCCCATGGCAGAGAAAGGAAAAGATTGAGAGTATGACAAAAACAAATGTACACAAAAACATGTTGTGGACTATTAAGAGTTTAAAGAAATTAACTAAACCCAAAGCTGAAAAGTGAAAATGCATGCACAACAACTTGAGTTGCTGATACCATAAACATAACAAGGTTTTGGTAAAGGAGATTTCCAAATGCATTGTCAATATATTTTATGTTCTACCGATAAGACAGACAGATTTGTTTATCCCATAGAACAGAAGAAGAACTGCAAAGAAGATTAACGAGGGAGTATGAACTGTGTCTTAGGGCATAATTTCACTTTTCTCCTCTAAGAAAATCTTAAAAGGCACATACATCACCTGCAGTTACTGAAGTGTTACTAATAGCTCTCCATGTTTGAACAGAAATGTTAGTTCTTATGTCTGTTTCCTATTGAAATCACAACACGGTAACCCTGTACTTTCTAAAGTACTATACTATGTTAGGGGATCCATGCTAATTGACACACTTGCAAGGGGAGTTTATCTAAAAAAAAAAAAAAAAAAAAAAGAAGAAAAAGCATATAATGCCTCATTGGCCTCCCTTATGTAATGCCTACAGACAAATCCAGGATGATTTAAGATTAAATTAAATTATTTAGCTATAAAACACAAGCACATGAACAGTGGTGAAACAAAGTCATGGAGGAGTACATTTGGAATGGATAGTGCCTTTGGTGGCTAAAATATTCTCGTTCAATGTCCCACCTTTAAAAAGAAATAAATGACAAAAATAGATGAAAATGGATAATATTTCATTTACATTAACGTAAAAAATCAGGTGTTTTGCTTCATTACCTTGTTTGCTACATTTGCAAATGTAAACGTTTTTCAGAGCCAAGCTCAAGGCCCTTATTTAGATGCAAGTTTAATGTTGCATATCAACATATCAGGTAGAAAATACTTTATCAGGCACTGATAATATGAATATTCTTATTATCATCATAGAAAAAAAATATCTCATTTTAATTCCTTCCCAGGTTTCAGGAGTGACGATTAGGTTACTATTTCAGTAACCAAGGCAGCAGCTAACGTTTCTTGATGATATTTTGCAACAATCCAACCCTACTTCTTGAAGGGGGGAAATACATTATGAAAAAAATCAACACTACTCCAGAAAACATTTCAATATATTGATGACCAGAGACAGAAAGGCCTTAATGAATGTGTCAGCCATATTTCAGCCATATGCATTCCCTGAGGATGTTTGTTTTGAGGATGAAACTCACTTATGGTGTTGCCATAGTGACAGAGGACTGGCACGTTTGCACACTGCTTGCCATGCAGGCACATCCCCACTTTTCTCAAAATCAGCTAAGAGAACTTTCCAGAAGGCTGGGAAAAGCCCAGTATAACAAACAGTTCAGTTGAGTAGCGTACTGAGCTGCTGTGTCAAAAACGAGTATGGGTTAAGGCAAACAAAAAAAAAAGACCTACGTGTATAACCTATTTGTACCATTTGTAGTTCTTTACAAAAATACAGCCAAGAATCTCTTGAGTCTGTACTCTGATAAAATTGTTAAGCTGACTAAAGTTCCTCACATTGTTTGCTGAGGCTATTATCCATCTTGGCACATTTTGATCAACGCATTACGTGCGTGCATTGTTTCTTTTTTTATTCTTCTGGTGAGTCTTTGAATGGAATCCTTCCATACTGTTCTAGGTGTGCTTCACTCATCCGTAGCTGTAGCACTGGCATCCGGCGCAAGACGGTGGAGGCCTCGTTGGATGTGGGTGGTAAAGTCATACTTATCAGCACAAGCGTGTAGGCAGATGCTGCACTGAAAGGGTCCACCATCACCGTGACAGCTCATATGCAGGGCGTACATTACTTCATCCAGGAAGACAATACCACAGTGGGCACACTTGCTGCACAGCTCATCCTGGGTTCCCTGATCACACCTGTTGGGTTTGGAAGGTGGCACTGTGGCCTCTTCCTCCTTGGCCTCGCTGTCCCTGTCTATCGGTGGAGATGTCTGTCTCTCAAGAAGTACCTTTTCTCTGGGTACAATTGCACCGTTGGGCAGCGGCCTAGGTTTGGAAGGGTGCTTAATGGCCAGATCTAAAGGGGTATCGCTGTCGGGTCCAGATGGTGGAGGTGGTGGGAAATGAGGAGGGAGACTGAACGTGGGGTAAGGCACAAAGCTTTGGCATGGGTTAGGTAGGCTGAAGTAATGGCCTGGGTTGCCTGGTACTGCCATCTTGTATTTGGTCCAGAAACGTAGCCAGTCAGCCTCATTTTGCAGCTCACTAGGGACAATCGGTAGGCTGAAGACAGGGTACTGGTACTTCTCTATGGGGCTGCCTGGAGGTGAGTAGCTTGCTTGCTTGGACGGTCGCAAGTACTTCTCAATGGGACTTCCCCTTTCAGAGGCCACTTGCGTGCCTGCTCCTGATCCATTGCCATCAGGACCTGTGGCTTCACCAGGGCTCTTGTGAGCATGCAAAGGTGGCATGCGTTTGTGGATCTCCAGCGTCTGGCTAAGAAGGAAGGCATGTGTAGAGCGTGGACTCGGCTGGCCCTTTCCCGGCTGGGTATGGGGTTCGGCCCCAGGTTCTTCTGACCTGCGCTCCAGGGGACTGCCGTTAAGCCGATCTTCAGTACTGACACGTTGCTGCTTAGAACTCGCCTGCTCTGGTGCCACGCTGTCTGGGTTAAGACGTTTTCTGGTGCGCCGACGGATGATCTGCTCACCGTTGTTCTGCTTGATGATGTTCAGTGGCCTAGGAGTCTAAATGATAAAGGGATAGCATGACGAAGAAGAACAACAGAGCAAATGAAACAAATGTTTCTTTTGTGTATGATTACAAGAATTGCATTTGGATTAAAGTTGATTTTACAACAATTTCATATGCCCCTGACCTTGTCGCTGGCCTGGTTACACACAAGGTTAACATGGACCGACAGGTCACTATTGCATATATCATAAAGGATGTTCCCTTTACAATTCTAAAAAATATTATTCAAAAGTACAAAATGACCATCAATGGTGGTGACTTGTTGTGATTAACAGCATCCTGTTTTTAACATACAGTAACATTGGTATGTGTCTAAATCAAAATATTTTGACTAAACTGAACAAAATGAAACAGTGCACGTGCCACATGTAGCTTCAATGTATAAAATTATAGATTACTGTATATGGTACAATAAAATGTTCCTGAGGGCATTCTTACTAAAACAAACTAAGAATGAGTGAATACTTGTTTAACAAAACACATTTTATATCTATATATATCTATATATATATATATATATATATCTATATATATATATATATATATATATATATATACACACACACACACACACACACACACACACACACACACGCGGTCCGACTAATACACTGCTCACAAA
>JAUZST010031130.1:4015-29150 GCA_034779995.1 Parotocinclus haroldoi | reverse complement strand
TCTCTCTCTCTCGCTCTCGCTCTCTCTCTCTCTCTCTCTCTCTCTCTCTCTCTCTCTCTCTCTCTCTCTCTCTCTCTCTCTCTGGTCATTCTTGAACTAACTTTTACATCCTCAGTTTATAAATTTGAATTCACGTTAGAAGAATTTAATTACAAATAAAATACTGTAGGTACTAAGAAATACAAAAAAATACTAAATAATACTAAAAAGTTTTAAACATTATTACTTTTAATCATAATTTGCTTCTATACTGTAGATCTTCTGCATAGTTTTGAACAACATATCATCCCCAACTATACCAGAACAATCCATGATTTCTGTAGCAGAGTTTTCCAGATTATTCATTGAAAGAAGAGTGACGGAGAGCACATATCAGGCATGAGAGAAAAGCAACATCTTAATATCTGGAAATGTGAATAACTGAAATAAAAAGGACTAACCGATAACAGGATATGCACCTGCGAGTATGACTGCGCCCTCTGGTGATTAATGATGAAATTGCATTTAATAGAAATCGGAAAAATCGGAATCTCAATCAATAACCTAGCTTTTTTTTCCCCTGAAAATTGTCATTATCACAACACAACACTTCCAACGCATAAAAGTATTTATTATCTACAAATAAACAATACTCAACTACATACTTATTTATATACAAGGTCAGTTATTTAATTTAAAGCATGTAAACATTATCGTGAAATATCCGCAGTATATATGCGCAGTGTAATTCGAACTAAATGACTGCAAATTTAAGAATAAGCCCATAAGTGCCCCTTCGCTGGCTTTGGTGTGGCTTGGAGAGTAAAACGTCTTGAATGCAGTCATGAACACCAGCAACATCGTGAATTAGGCCGGCTGGGGTTTCATGGCGCCTGGGTGCCCACTCATACCAGCTATTAATATTTCACAAGTCCACTCACAGATAGCCAAAACAACAGGGTGGTAGAACGGCTCTGAGAATCATTCCTTCCTTCATTCAAAGCAGGCCACAGACAGGTACGTTTTGGGGAGGTGAAGGAAGCCAGTGGTGTGGAGAACAAGTTCCAAAAACGCAGACAGTAACTGGAGACTGATTCTCACACCCCTGGAGCTGCCAGTAGGACTGCCTGAAATCTCAGCTATTCCTACATGATGCAAAATACATGCAATGGAAGTATGATCCAGCTCAGTAAAAAGCTACTGTGGTGATGAATATTTATTCCCTGTGCACTGTAGGATCTGCTGCATTCACCTTTTAGAGATTAAGAAAGGCTGGATTTAGTACAGAGTGACAGAAAAGCCCTGAAGCTTCATCCTATGCCTGAGCAGACATTAACCCAGGCTGAAGGACTTCCTCGCCTGTGCTGGGGCACGACGACTTCAGTAGTAAAAAGTGTGTGTGAATAATAAACACGCACGTGACTGAGAGTCTGTATTGGAAATGCTGGAAGCACAGAGGATGAGCGAGGGAGGAAAACTCAGACTTGCGTTAACGGACAACAAGCCTTGTAAAACCTTTTACTGATGAAGTTCATCTACTAAACACTGGGGTTATATTATTATACGAATTGTTGGTTATAGAATAATCAGAGGTGTGCCACAGTGTGGTTATCTTTACCGCCTCACAGCCCCAGACATTCCTGGATGTTCCACAAGCAAAAGCATGCATTAGGTCAGCTTTCATCGCTTAAGTGTCCCAATGGACTGGTGCCCTGATTAGGGTTGGTATCCTTTATATCTTTGCCCTGTCAGTTAGGTCCCACCCCCTGTGTGAGTCAAACTAGCACCGCAGGATTGGGTTCGAGACCTGACGAGACAGGTGTCAATAACAGACAAGATTCACTGTGTTGCACTGCAACAGTCTCCCTTGTCGGCCCTAAAACTGACCAACGTCCCATGCGGGGCATGCTCGCTGTGTTCTCTGGGATAGACGCTGGACCTTCCCGTAAAAATGACCAAGAGTTATTTAGGTTAAAACCCTGTAATTAAAAAAAAAAATCCGACTGCCATGTCATTCCCAAATCAACACCCAAACTCTTTTTTTAAACCGAATTTAAACATAATGTATAAATATTAGGGCTGGGACTTTACCTCGTTAATTTCGATTAATTAATTGTTTGGGGGCGTGAACGTGCGTATTTGTGACCTTGTGGGTTTATTTTGGGCGATCGGGAATGTTGCTTTACGTGAGACTTTGTGTGTAGGGAATAGAACTCGTGTAGATTGTCATGTGATCATTGTTGGCTTTTGTGGAATGAATGAGCGCACCCTACTGTCTGTGTGTGTTGGGTGACTGCTGCTTTCCATGTTAGGGTTCCTCGGTACTGCACTGGGTATAAGAGTTCTTGTTAGAACTGGTATTTGTACATGTATCAGGAAGTTCAATACAAAACCATGTTTTATTTATAATGGGAGCAGTTGAAGTCAATCAGTCCTTTTTTGTTCAGAATTTTCAGTATTCTGTTGGTCTGTAGAGTAGAATGGAGGGAAAATAAAAAAGGTCTTGAAGTTTTAGCTTATGTTTACTGACTCATTCATCGTCCAAACTTAAATTAATATTTCTCATGTTTCTCATGATAAATATTGAAATGTGATTAAAACGTTATTAATTTTGATTATTTAATCACAAAGCTTCTAATTAATTAGAATATTTTCTTAAATCGAGACCCACCCCTAATAAATATATATTCAATAACTAAAGTACCATTTACAGTGTAAAGAAACGGCACTGTTTGGGGTCAGAAGAACTCATTTTAGACAGTAAGGTATGCCCTGTAATTGCTTCTCCGTGACCCGGGTGTGTTTCCGTATACCTGCATCTCTGCAGTAGACATGGCCCATCTGCTCATGATGGATGTCCCTGTGGTCAGGTGCCCCCGCTGTGGCTGCTAGGATGGCGTGCAGGCCGCTGTCTCGTGGCAGTGTGAAACTTCGATGTTTTACCTCCCTTGCTATCCGGGCTGTTGATGGCAGAGGCTGGCGTGGTGGCAGGCTGGGCGTAAGTGGGCCGTGGCGCTCGGGCAGTGGGCATCGCTGTGCAGGCAGTGTAGCCTGACGTCGGAGTTCTGCAGGCACAGCGCCGTTGGGCTCCAGGAAGACGGCGTCCTCCAGAGGCAGAGACTGCAGGTAATGCAGCCCCGAGCTGGTAAGTGGCGTCTCGATCAGGTCCTGCCACGAGCGCCGCTGGCTGGACGACTTGCGTCCGGGAGAGGTGGACCCGCTCATGCTGGCACACTGGGGGTCAGGCTGGAAGTCCTCATGGGGAGAATGTGGCTGGACGGATTCAGTGGAGGGGGGCCGGATACGTTTGGGCTCCAGGTAGGGGCTCACCTGCAGTGAAGGCAAGAGGAAGTTTTGAAGAGTGTGCTAAACTGACCGGACATGTTTGAGTAGATTGTTTGCATGGTTTGAAGAAAACAGAGCAAATTTATAATCTATTGAAAGCACAACAGCAAATCAAAATGAACCCGGCTTAGACTGGAGTTAAGTACCAAATAAAAGCAACTTTAGCTAAGCTAACCTGCTATCAGCAGCAATGTATATACTGTACATATAGCTTGACTGTTTAAAGTTCTTGCATACATTTTTTTTAACATTACCCCCTAGACTACATATTTACTATGTATTAACATTAACGTGTGTTTAGCCATGCTCACTCAAAACCTAATAGCCAATTGTAAAAGCTTCTTTGAATAGGTAGGTTTGTGCTGATTGTGTAGAGTCACCAGTCTGGTGATCTGCTGGTTTTGCTGGTAAAACTAGTTTCCAAAACACAACATAAGTTATACAAGTTGGTCTTTGCTGTTTTTTCCCCCCCAGCAAGTAGACAGAATACACACAATTTAGCCACATTCAGCAGGTGCTCCGGGTGGAAACCACTGACTGCACCAATAATTCCACTAAATTTAAGGACTGAAACTAGCAAAAGTGGAAAGGGACACCTGCGGCATTAAAAAGACATAAAGCAAGGTTCAGAGCTGTCACAATCGGTTAGCCTTTGAATACATTAGTGCACACACATTCACCCTGCTCTGGGTCCCCCATTCAGTTTAGCAGGACCCGGTGGCACTGGAGCCGCCTCAAAAAGCCTCTTTGTTTCACAGTCCAAAGCCACAAAGCTGCTCTCTAGCTTTAATAATTAATAAGCCCTTCACCTGCTACCCTCCTTCGATTTCACGCTTCATTTGCTCTCCCATTCCCATCTGCTCTCACTTCTATCTTCACTAGCTTCATGTTTGAGACCCAAAGGTCATCATGTCTGACAAACTCATCTGAGTAGACAACATGAGAAACAAACAGCTGTGCTGCTGCTTTTCCACATTGTCTTAGTCATCTCAAATAGGCAGCAGCTCTGGATATTTGGCTGGTGTGAGACGTACTAAGGCAGGGTAGGTGTCATAGGGTGGTGGGGGACTGTCCTGTTTAGCCACTGAAGACATGTTATCTGTGTCCTCATGGTCGCTCTCACTCCAGTAGTCTGAGAAAGAGGCAGAGAAAAGCCTATTAGCGCACTGTTAGACAATTAATGGTGTGACATTTACAGGATTTAGGCCATAGCCTTAACCACTGACCCACCACTACAACTGCTGTAATGAGCAAAGAAATTCACAAGTACAAAGTCAAAGGTTCCTGTTTTAACCATACTTATCCTGTTCAGGGTCGTAGGGGGGTCTGGAGCCTCTTGCAGAGTTCACTGAACTCTATTAAACGGCCCCCTTTGTGGAATGCCTGTCCATCACAGGGCATCCTTCAAGGTGTGAGCTCAACCCAGGGCTTCAACCTAAGGCCCCAGAGAGTCCCGTTTCCAGCAGCTGGCTCTTTTCATGTTTACTCCCCACTTTTTTCAGGGTCATGCTGGTTTAGGGCCCATCCCCAGAGAGCGCAGGGAGCAAGCACAAATGTGCCCTAGATGGGTCGCCAATCCATCGCGGGGTCATCTGTGGACAGGTGCCCTGATTGGCCCCTTTTCATCAGAAAAAGCACCTCCATGTGACACCTGGCCCAGCTGGAAGACTCGAGACTCATCAAGACTCACTGCACTGGTGGGATAGTTTATTACACTGAACCGAGTGCCGGACAGTTTTGAATGTAACACAAACGTAGTCCAAACATAGCATGTTTGCTTTGGTAATTACAGTAATTAAGGTAAAGTTTTTCTCGCTACATTTAAAAAGGCTTGTATTCATTTTTAGATCTATATTCTTTTTATTTAGGTCACTGGCGTCACCTAGTAAAGCTTCAACTGGAATCCTATGTTTATAAAAAAAAATTCCAAAGCATTTTGCATATTTTGGTTCCTCACATCTGGAGATGTTTCTGTTCGGCTTTTGCTATGGTTAGCTTAAGGTGATCATGTGAGTTGTGTGATTTTTGCAGATCAATCATGTAGTTGTTACACATTGTTATTGATCCTAAGTGCCATGGATCTGAAGCTCTTCCCCTCGAAAAAAATGCATCCGGTTTCAAAAAGTTAGAAGGGTGCTTAAAAGAAATGCTTTCACAGTGTTACTTTATATACATTTAGCCGAATATCATTTTCTTCTTTATGGTTTAAAAAAAGGGAAGCAGTTTCACCCAAAAACATTAATAACAATAAATAAGAGGATATTGTTACGCTTGAATTTCAAACTTTTTGTCTGCCAAGCATGTTTACAACAGTACAAACAGTACACTCAACACATTTGACAAAAGCTTTATGTTTACTTATACACAAGACCAGACTAAATCCAACTGAGAGAATAAGTGATCTGACAGGATCAGCGGGGTGTGAATGCTTCCCTCTCACCATGATCCTGCTGAATCCTCTCCTGTTCCGAATGAACCACCGCTGCCATGTTCAATCTACTCAACCACCTACAAAACAACAACACCAAAAAATCTGAACAGATCGATAAAATAACTGCTATCGAAGCTTATTTAAACAAATCTTATACATGTTAATATTGTTTGAACATGCAGTATGACCTCTCCGGTGGAAAATAACAACACCATCATGGTGGAAACTGAATCCGAAACTACTTGGACATCAAACGATCGCTTAATTTTGTCCCGCAAGGGCGACGAGAACAGCATTTTTGTTGCTTTTTTTTTTTGTAAAAAGACATGGTATTATTAAAAAAAACCACATTTACAGTACATATATGTCCACCAAATATATCCAGCTTTAATAAGAGGTGTCGACTCACCTGTTCATGTCATCCACATTATCTGCCGCAAAGTAAAAGCTCTTGATCTTGGGGTGACATGCCTTAAAGGCGCTTCAGTGCAAAAGAGAATCAGGAGATGAATCAGCACTGCTGAAGTGTTTATTAAAACAGAATTCTGTTTGTGTATAAGAGAGTCTGCGTACAATTTTTTTCGGCATTCATTTGCTTGGTCGATTTTGAACTCGGGGAGGCTGACGAAACCCTCTGCTTTCTCATCCTAAAAACACACACAGCTATTAGAGAACACACACAGCCATTACAGCACTGAGAACGACTCCCAGAGCACATTACATTCACAGAACTGAGCAGATGCCATTATCCAGAGTGTGCTGCACAGCTGGATCAGTAGGTCGAGCGCTGGTCTATGGCTCATGAAAGGATCAAATCCCCACTCTGGGTGAGATCCTGGCAGTTCATACATACAAGCACTCACAGTATACAGTATATATATATGTGTGTGTGTGTGTGTGTGTGTGTGTGTGTGTGTATTTGTGTCTGTATACAGGTCCCACACAACACCAAACACCACAACTGATTGTACAACTGTAAATATCACAATGAGAGCAGCTGTAAAGGTCTGCTGCACAAGCCTTTCATTCAAGGACAGATACAGCATTTATCAGACAGAAATCAAATTAGAATGCTATTTATTAAAGATCTAAATGCTCTCTAAGCCTGACCTCCTCGTTGATGTACCAGTACAGACAGGCATCCTTCAGCACCACCCAGTACTTCTTCCACTTCTGAGAAAAGTAGCTCTTGGCATCCTTCTTCTTCCAGAGCCAGCCTGCACAATCTCCCTGCCCCAGGTCTTTACAGGAAATCCTCCGCTTACTGATGGAAGACATGGAACCAGCTGAAAGAAGATGGAAGACACACCAGAGAAAGAATTAGCTGAGAGTGACATGGTTTGTTTGGGATTATTGCCATAGCAGCAACATCTTGGCTATTGTGTGGCATCCACAGATAGTGAAAAGACTGAACATCATCATTTGTTCAGATCATTTTGTTTTAGACCAACAGCATCTAAAAAGTTTATCATTTTAACTGCTGGAATCTTTTCAAACAATGTTCATGTCCTCTAATCTATAAAAAAGTTTCGAACATTCTAATATTATTATTATTATTATTATTGTAAGATACGGACGCGTTATCACACATTCATACTTTATGGCTGAACCTCACCTCGCAACGTCTTCTTCGATCTTGCCAACCTTGATGACTGATCGAATGTCTGCAAGACAAAGCAGACCCCGCTCAGACAGTGCGCCACTCATGGTGTGCAAATACCATTTAAAACTATTTTAGAGTAGCATTCACAGCTGTGAAGGATAATAACACAGCCTATAACAAACGCTTCTGTCTAACTCTAGTCTAATTCATTACATTTCCCAATTACTGCTAGTGTGATTAGATCCTTCATTAATGTTCACATTTAATCCAGTTCAGAATCATGAGGAGCCAGGACCTAACTGGCAGCACATTCGTCTGGCTGTATTCTAATAAAGACACTAAGAAATAATTATATCTAGTCATTACGCCATTGCTAAAACCTAACATGCTATATGTAATTTAATGGTGGCCTAAGACTTTTGTACAGTACCCTCTGTGCATTTTAGAACGGATTAGTTTTTGCCATGTTCCCTCTTCTGCTGTTTGTGTCTAATCTAATGGTCCGAACTGGATGAAACCAACCCTACAAAGGGCCCATGCACACACACACGCTCACACTTGTTCACTTTAGAGACCCCAACTGACCTAATGCATGGGAGAAAGCCAGAGTACCCAGAGGAATTCCACATACAACCTTCACACATTCAGAGTATGGATCCTTTGGTGCTGTGTTGCAACAGCGTTGACCGATCAGTCATGTCTGAACTAAGACGTCTGCACACTATAACGCTAATGCAAATCCGGTTCACCCATAATCAAAGTATGGTGTAACGACATGTTTAAGCTTATTGACCACATTTTAGGATTTCACGCACATGATAGACAGAGGAGGTGTCCGAGGTGGGCGTCGCTATCGAGTCCTGGCGCCGCATGTCCATTTTATGGGCGGGAACCAAGGCATAATGGGCAGGGCTACTTCCCTTCTCATTTCTCTTCCGGCTCTGCCTAATGCTGCTGCGTCCCATGACATATTCTTCAGCCCCCGTTTGATCTTCCCCAGCGTAGCGAAGGAGGGAATTCTCTACGTGCACAATGGCATGATGGTTAATAACAAGGAATTAGTGCAGAAACCCCAAAAATGTTCATCAAATACCAACTGGAGCATTATAGAGAGGCAGGGGCTACATAAGTGGTATTATTATATAAGGAATATTAGTTACTATAATGTATTTGGGCCAGTGCAAAGGCACCAGGTCAATGGAAAAAGCATACAGGAACTGACAGTGTACTCTGCACAGTGACAACGCAGGTTTGTGTAAAATCTGATCATTCATGGAATCCAGCAGGATTTCACATTATATCAAAGAAATTTTCCGTTCCAGAGAGCATGTGGGCGCTAATACTGCATGCCCTTTACCAGGACGCCGATAAATATGGTTGCGTCTTCGTTTTCTTATGCATTCCATATTTACAAGAAATCGAATACTAGACGTACTACATGCTATTAATAGATATTGCCCTAAATAAGACCCTAGATGTGATTGCCATGGTTACAAAAGAGACAAGACAGAAAGCCCTTGTGACTAAAGAGATTACAGGCGGCAAGCTTATAAATAAAGACACATATGCTGTGTATCTGTGACCAGCCTATTCTTTCTGCACCTACTCGCCGTGCCACTGAGCCGCTCTCTGATTATCGAATGCCAGCATTGTGCCAGGAGTTTCCATGGCAATGGGATACTATGGAATTTCAAAGTCTATAGACAAAGGGAATTGTGCACATGCAGAGAAATGTAGAATGGACGAAATAAGAAGGAGGGAGTGGGAGGAATGGCTACAGAGCAATGCTACAAGTGAAAACGCATGCAGAGCTGAAGTGAGGGGGTCTGCCGGTACATTATGAGAATTTCAATGTTAAAGGTACGTGAAAGGAGAATGTTGAAACCCCCCCCTGCCCTCGTTTTGCCCGTCACCCTGGCATGCTTCACTTACCTCTCCTGAGCTCCTTTTTCAGCTTGGCTGGATCTTCATAGTCTCCCACCCAATTATACTCCACCGGCATGGAGATGGGCCTCAGCCTGCCTACCTCACACAAAACATGACCACGGGTTTCCTAACTTATTCCAGATTGGAAGCACTGAACACAACATGCAAGGTGACTTAAATAAAGCAAGCAAAACAAAGCGAAGCAAAGTATCCCAGGCTTTAGGGATGGGGCCTAAATCGTACACCCTAGAGAAGGCACCAGTCTATCACAGGATCCTGTAAATGTACCCCAAAACTTTAAAGATGCCAAGATACATATGGGATTTGAACCCAGACCCTCAGGAACTGCTGTTTTCAGCAGCTGGCTCTTACCACTAAGCAAACAAAGCTGCTAAATATATCTCGCTCGCTTTCCAAATCGGCTTAATTAAATTCAACGTCCTGGGGGACATGCGCACATGTGCATATGAAGACTCACGCACGCACACACTCACTGGGATACTGTACAGACGCCAACTGACCTAGATCAGCAGACACAGGGAGAACCTGCAAATTTCTCACAGTCAGTGGCCAGGTCTGAATTCAGACCTGGGTCTCTGGAACTGTGGGGCAAGTCCTAACAAATGCACCAGTGGACCAATCCAAAGTCAAAGTAAAGCATCCTGTCTTAGCCCACCTGGTTAAGGATGTGGGAGAGGATCTATCCCAGAATTCACTGCACACAGGCAGAGGTACATTTGCAAACACATCACCAGTCCTGTTTTTTCTGATTTTCTTTCAATTGCATACACACGTCCTGTATTATCTGGTTGAATTCCAATAGAAAAAGGCTGAGAAACAATTATATAAGCCCATTATACCATAAATAAAAAAAAAATATATAAAAGTATATCTAATGGTGGCGTAAAACTTTTACACAGTATGGATGCCATATTTCAGTTTGTTCTGCAGATGTTTACAAATCTGTGTAAAAAAATCGAACCAGTCCAAACTATTAAGATCAAAGCACATACCGTAGGTCAGGGTGTTGTCGCGGCGCACAGGTGGAGGTCCCGGGTTCTGCTCGTACTCGTAGCAATAGAGGACTGCTTCCTCGTCCACCACAGGGAACCGTCGCCTGCATTCCTGATCCAGGAAGGAGTTGGGTGACTCTGAACGTTTAGCAACCTCCTGCTGGGAGGGGTCGGCACCTGAACCCTCTCTGGAAAGAGAAGTTCTGAGTGTGAAGGCTCTGTTTTTGGGGGTAACACCACAAAATACAGATGTACCCGAATATCTGTGGGTAACGTACTTCATAAAGAGGCTGCACTGCTGAACGTTGGCCAATTATGAGCAATTTAGTAGCAATTACAAAAATATCCCATGTTTTTTTGTATGATTTGACTGCAGTTTCATGATTCATGCTGCTGTAGGTTTAGGTAGGCAGAGAGATCACTTTATTGATCTCAGGGGGAAATTCAAGTATCACATCAGCACAGTAAAAAACAGGACAGAGCAGCATTACAGCAATGGAAGCATATGAGTAGACCAGCAGCACAGCGGAGGTTCGCTAGCTCACCACCACATTGACATGGGTTTGAATCCTGGTCGGACATCACACAGATACAGTTCGCTGTGTTTGAGGGAGGTAAGGCCAATCAGAGGATCACTGGCACTGCAGCAGTGACCCCTGGTGGCCCTGTGAAGGATTGGTGCCCGGTGTGCCTCAGGAAAGGCATCTTTTGGGTGAGGCCGGATTATGAGATAGGATTTTGGCTAGAGACTGTACAGACATAAGGCGTGAGGAGTGCGAGTACCTTGGTGTGTATGGCTCATCTGGTGGCGGAGGGAAGTAGAGGTCCTGCAGGGCACAGCTGTCCCGTCTTGATGGCGTGCTCAGGGTGCTGGTTGGAGTAGCTGCACTGCTGCTGGGGCTTGAGGGGAAAATGGGCTGAAAAGAAAATTATTTTAGAACCTCAAATGAAAGGCATCAATTAATTTGGCACTTAGTTTCACAGCAAACTAGCATATCTATCTGATCTCAAACACTCAATTAAGTGGTCCATGAACATGGTCACACATCCAGTGCTCTCAGGACATTTACATTTATGCGATTCGTGTATGTCCTTATCCTTAGAGATCCAGAGCAATTCAAACAGTCTAAGAAACTGTGGGTTAAGGGCCTTGCTCAAGGGCCCAGCAGTGGCAGCTAAGCAGAGGTGGGATTTGAATCCTTGACCTTGTGATCCACAGTGCAGTTCCTTAACCGCTAGGCTTCCACAGTCCCCAGGTGCACCCCATCGAGCATTCCTTAATCTAATGAATTGACAAATTAATACCATATCCTTATTTTACAAGAACAATCTCCGAATCCGATGTCCTATCCCACTGGAACATCTGCTTGACCTCTCCCATTCAACCAAAATAAAAAAGGGTCCTAAAAGAAATGGAAGTTTTCTAGAGACTCATCTAGACAGCATCCACCTGATCTCAAGTGACCGGAGCAGCTCCCAAAGACAAGCGCAGATCAAAAATAATGGAACAAGATATACAGTGGTTGAAAGAGCTGGCTAGAGCAGAGGAAAGGAGGAGACATGAGGAAGGAGGAGGAGCAGGAGGAAGATCACCATTCGCTCCAGTTGGTAAGAGCCCTGAGGTGGGAATTCAGCTTTTACTACAGTGAGTCCCGTAGCATGGGCGCTAGTCCACTGTGGCTCATTAGTTTATACACGCCACTTAAACAACACTGCCATCTCTCTCTCTCTCTCTCTCTCTCTCTCACTTACTCACACACACACTCACACACACACACTCACACACACACTCACACACACACTCACACACACACACACACACACACACACACACACACACACAGTACCTGCAGGGCCAGTGGCTTCCATCTCATGTTCTTGAGTAAGGCAGGAGTGGAAGTGAGAGTGCTCTGAGGTCGCTTCTTTAACGTTAAAGACACGCCAGCAGGGTCGCTACGCAAAGAGTTTACCAAGTTCTTTAACTGCCATCCCACCTAAAATACAAAAACACAAGCTCCAACCACTATTACTGAAAAATACAGCAATGTTTCCTGTTTGGACTGAAGCTAAAGAATAATGTAAGTTTGTCTTGGTTGGGATCGTGACTGGTTCATCATCTATCCCAGACTGCACAGGGTACAAATGTAAGTGCACCCTGTTTTACGGCATAAAGGGCTGACAAATGTCACCATTGCAGCTTCAGCCTTTGATACTTAAACTGTATTGTGCCCAACCTGGCTGAAATAAACCCCTGGGACTAGAACCTGGAATATCTTCTGAGGGCGGTATTACGCATAATTGGTTCGGTGCAGCAAACAATTAGAACACAGAAGGGGTGTGTTCATAAGAAATCTGAGTACAATTCAAAATGCTCATTGGTTTGAAACAGCAACATGTGAGTTTGCTCTAACGGCTGCTCTTCCCTCTTAAAAATGAACAGCTGAGCTGCTTGCTTTTGAAGCTATGAGCGTTTTTCGCCGCGTTCTTTGTTACAACCCCACCCCCTCTGTTTCCTGATTGGTCACCTCACAGAAGCAATCATATGTAATACTGATTTCGGGAGATATTTCAATAAATAAAACTATAACAAGCTCATAAACAGGTTCCTGAGGTGGTGGGTTATAGAAGATAGAATATAGAAACAATATACAGCCGTGGAAAAAATTTAATGAGCGTTTGCAAGCCCAGGGTGACGGTGGTTAGGAAGAACTCCCTAAATGTTATAAGGAAGAAACCTAGGGAGGACCAAGGCTCAGAAAGGGACCAAACCTCCTTGGGTGGCTTAAATGAAATTAAAGTCATTTATCTAGTTAAATAAGTTTGTAGTAACAGTTCAAACAACAGAAACATGTAAATACCTGAATACCTGAAGTCTTACTGATTGAGCAAAAACATAAGAAAAGACTTGAAAGGTGAGCGTTCTTGTACTTTCCCTTTCCTAATGTTAGTACTGTTATTAGCAATTTAATCAGTATCGTTTTGTTAATTACAAATTTTTATTTGTATTATAATTATTTAGGTCTGAATCACTGGTTCAATGTTATTTCTGAGCAGTCATTTACTGCAAATGCATGCTCTCATCGTGCAAATAAATACACTGCTCACAAAAAATGAGGGGAAAGCTCATTTTGAAATATCCCTTCATATTAGAGAGATGTGGAATGTGTCAGTAATTTAGAGAAAATAGTTCCATTTTGCTCCTACACATAACATACCTGCAAACATTTAAAACTAGAGAAACTGATAACTGTGTATAATGTGTATTGGCCTCTTATTTTTTTTTCCAGATCTGTATACAAACATAAAGGAAATAAATGCTAATATGGCACAACACACCACTGTTTGATGATTGACCTGTATGACCTCATCACCGGCGTGGATTTTCTTACAACGATCAGCCGGAGACTGCAAAGAAACAGAGAAAGGTCACTGGAGATTATTCTCACAAATTTTAATCCTAGACTGGATCTCTCTTGGGACACATACAACATTGGTGTAAGCATGACCTAGACGGGACGCCAGTCCATATTCCAGGGTCTGCAAGGGTCACTGCTGCATTATGAGCCCAACCAGCCTCGTGTTTCTCAGCCTGAGCTCATTTTACCTGCATGTGATGCATGACCAGACTGAAAGGCACCACTGTGGGCTTTGCCATGCCCAAATACAATCACTCCTTTTTACCAATCATTAACATCTGCTTTGCGACCCACTTTTCACGCAAGAAATGAGATATTTACTGCAATGTACCACCTCTTCTCACTCTACAGGTATTTATAGCCTAACCGTCCTCATGCAGAACTTGTAGTTCCTGTCCCCTTAAACAAGCGAAGAGACTAATCCTCGATCTGGGGGAGTTTATATCTTATTCCCAAAGCATTTCTGTAGCTGTTTAGTGCCCGTCTATGTAGTAAACACAGGAATAGGAGGGCAAAGCTTACTGAATCGTTCAAACCTGTTGCGTTAAAAGAAACCCTGCAGCTTAGTGACATCTGCTGGCAAGATTTGTGTAACTCCCCCGAGAAAACCCGAAAATCTCCATGACGCAACGATTTGGATATGAACAGGAATTGTTCAATCTCTTTGCTAAAGCTATAGACTGTTACTCTTGCACCATTTAAGCTGGTACAGATTAATACAGTTTTTAGGAAGTAGAATAATGAGATTTGTAAATAGACTAATGGCATTTGTAAGAGATTTGCGTTGTAATAGACTCTGCGTTTTTCAACCACCCGATCACTGTGCCACGCATTTCATTTCGTATTTCTCACTCCTTTAAGCACTGAATAACATGACCCTGATTCATGCTGTTAATTTTCTCCTATGATATCGCCTCAGATCCTAAATGCGATCTAAACATGAAAACTCTTCAGCCTGCAGAAATAAAACGATTATAAACTGAAGCAGTAATTCACTGATACAGCTGGTGCACCAAAAAACCCCCACAACCTTCATTTTCATCTGATTGGCTGATTTAGGAAATTGGATTTGACTGCACCGACAGATAGATATAAGCTGATGAGAACACAGAAGATCAAAACATCTTCTCCAGCACACTGTGTGGACATCATGCCATTTTGTAATACTGGAGATGCTGAACGTGGGCCCTCACCCCCTCCGTGGTCCCCGTGATGACATGTAGGCCATCATACGTCGACTTGATGTACATGCCCTGGGGGAAGGAGAAGAAGAAATGTTACTCCAAAACACTCGGCATGCCCGGAGAACACGCAGTGCTAGACCCTCACACACTAATAGAATTTGACACACAAGCTTTAGATTGTGAGGGATGAGGGAGGAGGAAGAACGTGTGAGAGGAAAAGGTTTATTTTTATCCGTTCCTGCGCAGCCTTTATTCAACATGAACACAAGCTGTGTGTTGGTATATGTATGAGAGTGGGTGAGAAGCAGTGCCGGCTCATTACACAAACATCAGAGAGTCTATATTCACACACTTATATTCGTGTGTGTAACCCTTGTCTTGCTATACTTGTGAGGACCAAATGTCCTGTCCTCACTTCTTCAACTGTTTTCTTTACAACATTAACAAACGTAACTTAAATTACCAAAGCAAACTTTTGGGCTGTTTGCTTTAGGTTAAAAATATTAAGACACACTTATACGTCGCCTTGCCATCAGATCCACGGCCGACAAGAATGAAATACAGAATGTAGCTCTCCCAAACCTACCAGCCCATCGGTGCATTTGATGTTGTCCAGTTGCACCACCTCCAGATGAGCAGCCTGCGACACCATGGGGTCTGAGGACAGCGTGATGATGTGGTCACACACACCAGAGAGCATCTTACACTGGTGAAAGACGAGAAATTGGTAAGAGATGGTGTGAGAGTATCATATCATGAGCCTACTACCCATTTAAGTGAGTCTGTAGGTTCCCCTTGCTGTAAATGCATGTGGTTAATTATAACGAGTAAAATGCCCTCGGATTTCTTGACCCTCTAGTACTTGATACTGTACTGTTTTTTTTTTTTTTTTTTTTTTTTTTTTTTTTTTAGATATCGGTACTTGACTATATTTCCGTAACTTCATGCTTTATTTCATATTTCAACTACTTTTCAAAATCCCAGTTAGGTAGCAAAAAAAGTCACACATTGAGTATACTGCTGTGCAAAAGTCTTAGGCCACTATTAGATTACATATAATAATGTTTCTCAGTTTCTTGATTCTGTAACCAGAAGATACTGGATATTTGTATGAACAGTAGTATAAAAAATCTTCTGTAGATTACTGCTGTAAGTATTTAATGTCTATTTAATACCTCCCCTTACCCTTGAGCAATAGCGGCATCCGACTGCTTTATCAGGATAACGAGTTGACCCTTCTACTGTGTGAAGTAGCTTGATTACGAATATTTTTGGAAGGGTAGCAGCCAGGAAACCACTTTTTTGGAAGGGGAACAGAATGAAAAGGCTAAGATACGATCGAACATTTTGGGTTCAATCGTCCACAACATGTTAAAATTGTTCATTCTAACGGTCCTTAAAAACCAATGTAGGTGGCCCAAGACCTTTGCTCAGTGCTGTATTTCCTGAAAAGTTAATTTACCTCCTTGGGAAAACTGCCAAACCACTGCTCACACATTCAGATAAGTAACAGCATCACTAAAGACGTCAGCTCAGGGTAGGGATTAAATCCATGAGATTTACACGTCGGGTCATATTGGTATCGATTCTGGAAGAGATCTTCATGTCAAGGCCAAACCAGTGAGGTTTAACCTCAGAGCGTCTTTAAAATGAACAAAAACATATCTGATACCAGCATTGTCTACTGTAAGATCTCTGGAGATTATGAGGCTATTAAAAAGCTTTCTTAATATTTAATTACTCTATGACACTAATTAACATCCTTTAGCTCCTGTGCAGACGAGAACAGATTAGGTAGGATGTGAATGTCTGTTTTTAACAGATCTTTAAAACTAAAATGACATTGTTATATGATGCTGATTAAACAGCGTGTCAAAATATGTGAACTTTTGTATTAAAACGGCTTGAACAGCAATACCTTCACCTGCAGCTGCTGATCAGACATGCATAACAATAAATCCATACATTCTTATGGTGTAATAACCATATACGGTTGATGATTGGACCATAAAATCTCAAACTTGGATTTCTCACAGATCTTCAGCAGATCTTCTCACCAAGTTTCCCTTCTGAAAAAGTTTCTTGGCTGCTAGCCTTTTAAAAAGGCCATTCCTGATTCAGCTTCTTCAGACTGTAGAAGGGTCAACCCGGAATCCTGATGAGGCTGCCAGATGCTGCTATTGCTCAAATGTAAGGGGTGGAAACACTAAAAACCTACCAACTTTTTTTGTTTGTTTTTTTAAAATATATTAATTACACGTTTACGGTATCAGTGGAATTACAATGTAGGAGAAGGCAAGTTATCTGATTGCTCACAGAATCCTGACTGGCTATTGGGGTGTGACAAAGCATGCAAAAATGGCATCCTAGACACTGTGATGCAACTGCATTTTTGAACACCAGAGGGCAGAGTCATATGCCATGTTCACAGACACAAAACTCATTTCAACTCAAAGTCATTTTTACCTTCTTCAGCATACATACTTTTACATTTACTTCTTGTCATTGTTGCAGAACGTCTCTCCTAGAATCAGATAAGCTTATGCACCATAGCGACATCTGCTGGCAAGATTTGTGCAACTCCCTCGAGAAAACCCGAAAATCTCAGCATTTAGCAGATGCCCTTATCCAGAGCGACTTACAGTTAATACAGTCCTACAATTCAAGTATTTGTGGGTTAAGGGCCTTGCTCAAGGGCCCAACAGTGGCAGCTTGGCAGAGGTGGGATTTAAACCCTGTACCTTCTAGTCCATAGCCCAGTGTCTTACCCACTAGGCCAGCACAGTCCCAAGCAATGCTTTGGATATAAACAGGGAATTCTTAAATCATTTAAAGAGATATAGACTGTTACCCTTGCACCTTCTAGTTAGTACAGATTAAGGCAGTTTTTAGGAAGTAGAGTAATGAAATTATTTTCTTCAATCATGTGCAAACTAATGTCATTTGTAATAGATTTCTTTTTCGCAGTACCTACACCGACGCACATAACAATGTGTTTTCCACATTATCTCATCAATTAAAAAATATTTTTAAAAGGGTAATCCTTAGTTTTAAAGAGCTATGTAATATGTGTTGTCAGTCAGGATCAGCTGATGAGGCAGGCAGTTTATTTGCCTCTGTCATAAAGCGGGAGCTCGTGCTGCGCTGCAATATGCTGAGCTTTTGATTGCACGGTCACTGTGACGCCCCTCCACGCCATCTGTGCTGAGCATGAAGAAATGCTGTGTGAACCCAGCACATTCAGCATCCCATCTCATTATTCACCCCTCGTTATGTGTGTACGACTAGGTGTGTATGCCTTCATCCGTGTCCCACGGAAATGTCACGCGGTGTGTGTATTATCCAGGATTTTCTTGGTGCCACAGCTTAGGATTTCTCTCTCTCTCTCTCACTCTTTTTCCCCGTCTCCCTGAATGAAATGGCATGTTGCAGTATTTATAGCGCACAAGGGCAGTTATGTCCTGGCTGAGTCTGCAGAGTGACACAGAAAATCTACAGAGCGCATTAAATCGCATGCGTATAATTCATCTCTTACCACATGCAGGATCTTGTTCTCGGTTTCATACACGGTGTTGTCCTGGAAAAAAGAAAAGGACAAAAAAAACATATCGCATTAAAATAAGCATTTCTGTAGTTTCTCCTAAGTCAGGGCGTGTGAAGTTCGTATTTTTGTTCTTATGTTGTGGGGTTAAAGTAACTAAGTAATATTAAACACAACCTGTCCATTCACTCAGTGTTTCCCATGAATACACTTCTGCAAATACTCAAATATTGTACTTCCCTAAAGCAACCAGATAAGAGTTTGTGATTGGTGACCACGCCCACCACTTTCTTGATTTTGTTCAAGTGCAGTCGGTCAAGAGAAGGCGTCAGATCAAACTGGATAAGTTCTTCAAACGTTGACTGGAATAGCGTAAGAACTTGCTTTTTACAGTATTATTACTTCGCATGCTGAGTATCTATACATTGTGTTGGAGATCGTTTATAAAAACTTGGTTGCAAATTTATTTTTCAATGAACAAAGTTGGTAAGCAACAGTAGTTCTTGTTTGTACGTTCGATATACGTGTAAATCGTACAATAAAGGTTTAATAAACGTTTAATACGTTACATAAATTATAGCACGTCCCGTCTTGTAACAGAACATGTTTGTTTAATCGGACCAGCCGGTTATTAGGACCAAAACGATCTCGTCCCGATGTGCTCCCCGAATCAACTGTATTTTTGTTTCCAATTTTTAAAAAAAGACATTGATACAATTTAAAAAAAACAATTTCTATTCATAAGAGTTAATGTAACTGTATATATAATTCTATAGCTAACATAAGATACAATAGTAATAGTATAGAAAATTGTATAACTGTTACAGGACTGTTACTGTTCAGTTTAAGTTTTAATTTAGTAAATAAATAGGCTAATGCATAGGCCTACTGGACTTTTCGGATTTTAACATTTGATTCTTTTCAAATAAGTAAACTTTATTTGGCACGGGAGATTAAAAGGAGAATTAAGATCTGGTGCTCCGTCCAAGCCAGCTCGTTCATGTGGCCGCGTGCGCGCGCAACCCGGCACGAGCAGCTGCTGTTGTTTAAAACGTCTCAGGATGGCGCTGCAGGTGAAAACCACGAAACCTGAGCAAACCGTTCGACAACAGATAGAAGAGCTGAGGTAAGAAAAAAAGAAATGTTTAATGGTTTATCGACGTTTAGTCCATAAGAGTCAAAACCGGACCTTATACTTTTTTAAGGCTTTGTGCCGTCTGTATATAATTAACAGCCGGTGTGTGGAGCTAACGGTCATCTCTTAGTAACCTTAGTAACGGCCGATACGTTTACTTAGCTATATAAACATTTATTAACTGCATACGGTATAAATAAAAACATATATCACTACACACGGTTTATCTCGATTTACACTCCACATTTTAAAAGTAATTGTTATATAGCCGAATAAAACTAGGCGCTTTTTTATCGTTTTATTGAGTTTTTTTGTTTTGTTTTTGTTTTTGGGTGTGTTTGGGCGTAGCTGGGTATTGTTAATTAACCAGAAAAACGTTTTATCATAGCAATAAAACACAAAGTTATATCAGCAATGGTTTTTGGATTTTTTTTGGTGGGAATATGGACAATTAAAAAAAAAGTAAATTAACCAGAATTTATACAAAAAGAAGATATCTGGAAAATTGTACACATTTATTTAATTAGAACAATGATTGCAAGCACATTGCATTTAAACCGTCAATATAAATAACATACAGTACATTCACTTCAAATATTTAAAACTCACATTTCAGTTATGCTACATTAAAATGTTCCATTTCGCTTAAATATGTAAATCCAATGTGGGCTGTTTGCAGTGAATCTTAAATAAATAAGCTTTAGTATTTGTATTCATTAAATATGTTTCGTCTTCGAAGTTTGTGTAATGTTTTATGTTTGTTGTATTATTTCAATTGATTTGAGTCATTGTACTATTTATCACTCTTTTTTAAATCTCTTTTGGAGCTTTCTTAGTTGTCTCATGTTGCTTTGATGATACTTGCCTTCTATCAGGATGAAGTTTGTGCCCACAGACCTGCGCCTGCACGGCGGTGTTATGGACGAGTGCCTATACAAGATGGACGTGCTCTGCCTGTTGCCCCTAAACCCTGAGAGGGTCACTTTGAGGCTTGGGGAGTCCGCCGCTGCCTGTCTGGCTGAACATGTGAATCAGTGCGAGGCTCTGGAACCGGAAAGGACAACAAGAGGCATCCAGGACACGCTCCTAAATTTCCTGCGGATGGTGAGGCCTTACGGAACGGCAATTCAAACGGCGGGACCAGTGGAGATGGTGGTGGGTGAGGATCAAAGGGCCGTACAGGAACTAAGGGAGGGGCTTCGGGATCTGAGAGCGATCTCATGGGACAGGTTGCGGACCACTGGCGCTGAGGAGCAGGAGCTCAGGAGGCGTGCACAGGAGGTCGGGACGAGATTATGGAAGAACGTTCAGCGGATCGAAGAGCTGGAGAGAAAAGTTACTGAAGCAGAACAGGACAGAGACGAGGAGGTAAGTTCACGCCGAGTACAGAACCGGACTCAAAACTTGTACCTTTATTTATACCGTCTGTTGCAGCTGAGAAAGAAGGACGAGGAAATCAGGCACCTGAAGGGATCCCTGCAGGAGGTGGAGGAAACGACGGAGGATTACGTCATGCACAAGCAGCTGGAATCATCGAAACGTAGCCAGAAAGACCAGAAGAAGTCAGAGGAGAAGAGTCGGCGCTTGCAGCAGGAAGCGAATCGTCTGAGGGTTCAGCTGAACGACCTCGTCACCGAGCACCAAGAGACACGAAAGGAACCGCGCGAGGTCTCAAACTATTCTTAAAATAATGAGGTTTAATGCCATTGTGATGTTAGGTCAAACCCCTCATTGTAACAAAATCTAAAGTGGGGGCTCCCCTAGTCTGGTCACATGACAGACACAAGGTTACTAACCCAGTTACCTAAAACATCTTAAGTTTTCCCTAAAGAATAAGCCTTAAAGCCTACAAAAAACGTACGTAAAATACAGAAAATACAGTAGTACATGATTACGCTACTGAGGTTTTATTGCAGAAAAGTTCCATTGTTTCCGTGACAACTAATCATTAGCACAAAGAAAGACGTAAACCGCTTTTTGAGAGCTGCCAAAAGAAAAAATAATGGAGAGAAAAAGAAACCGAATACACAAAACATTTGTTTGGAAAGGAGTGTGTCTATGTGAGTGTCATGGAATATCTGACTCTCACCAGTAAAGACGCTAAAACGGGTCGCCTCCAAAAACAAGCAGCATGATTATCTAAAATAAATAATAATAAATAAAAAATATATCAGCCTCAACTAATAAATAATAGCAAGTCTAATGACCATGTAATAATAATAATAATAATAATAATAATAATAATAACACTCTAGTAATAATAATAGTAATTGATGAACTTATTACTATTTAATGTTAGGGTTATTTTTATTTGAAATAAGAGTAAAAAAAAGATTCATCTTTAAAACCATATTCTCTGTATTATTCTCCATATTCCCCATCTGTTAAATAATATCATTATTATGGTAATGTTAAATAATATATTAAATAGGCAATTTATTCCAAAATTAGTGAGTTTTATGCAACATTATTAAGGGACACTTGAAACCTAAGGGACCATTTAAGGGTTTATGAAGCGGTTCCTTAAGAAAGCACTTCAGTAACTTAACTTAAAGAGATGTGTGCAATATTTAAGACATAGTTTCAGCTAAAGTGTTTTATGGAACCTGGTAGAGGATCTCAACTCAGTAATGGACAGGATGCACCTCGCCAGAGGCAGTGGCTTAATAGGTTGATCCCAATGCTCAGCGCCTCTGGTTTATATCTCGTAACAGGTCAAGCGAAGCATTTCATACGTGTTTAACTTTCTTTAAAACTTTAAAGCATGAACTGCGTAATTCTGTTTCTTGTTATCACAGGTTACTTACGTCGGTATAAACTACACAGTCTCGTTCTGACGCATGCCTGGCTCATCTGATTGCTTACTTTTTTACTCTCCATAGAGAAATGACAAGCTGGAAGCCGAGATTCAGAACAGGGTTCAGATTTATGACAAGGCAATGAGCGAGGAACAGGTGAGAAACCTCTGGATGCTACACCTAGTTTGAATTTCTAATCCATCCCAGTTATTGGCAGCACTGCATCTTATGCACCCCTCTTCATTCATCCAGAATCTGCTGGTCAGCTTACCTTTGGTCATGACGATCATGTTGAAAATGCTGTCTAGCTTTAAGATCCACAATGACCTTCAGGACTGATGTCATGTCTTGATTTGTTTCTCCGTTCACTCTTTCACCAAAGGTCTCCAAATCCAATCCAGAGATCCAATTATCTCAGCTGTGTTCATTGCAGGTGTGTTTACAGCCCCCGTTATTTAATGCTCCGAAATACCTTCAGCGTCTTCCTCATCTTCTCATTGTAACATAAACACAAGCTGGGATCTCACTTTCAACCTTTCTGCTTAAACCATTAAACTTTAATATTCTTATACACAAAACCCATTACTGGCTTATAAAACTGTGGCTTAGTGTTTAAATGTTAAGTGTCTGAACTGGCCAGCTAATAAACAATAATAACTCATTATCATCAATATTCTCATCACTGAAACAAGCAAATAAAGCTTTGTACATCTTTGTCTTTGCAAAAGAAGCAATAATAACAGTTATGTTATCACCATGTGTACATGTATCTCAGCAGTTCCACTGCAGTATCTCAGCACAGAACAGACACACCTGATTCTACTTTATCATCTCCTAATTCTGATTCACCTGAACCACATCTGATTAATCAGATGGAGATCCATCAGAGTTTTTCTTGATGAACTTTTTGTTAGTTTGCTACTTGTTACGACTAGATTGTACTCGTTTCTGCCTCTCGACAAGGTTTCTAGAACAAATAAACAACGAGAGCCGAGGTACCGCATTATTTACAGAACTTTATACATGGCAGGAGGAGCTGGAGAGTCTAAGGCAGATCTACGAGCAGGAGAAGGCGGAGTTCTGTGAGCTGCAGCAGCGCTACACCTTATTACAGCCAGAATATTGTGAGATCATGGAGGTACAACGGAGGATCCAGCAACAGAGAGAGGAGGAGGTGGTGAAGAATCGTGCCGCCATCGTCATTCAAGTCTTCTGGAGAAGATGGCGTCTCCACAAGGGCATGGAAAAAAGGGTCAAGCCGGGGAGCATGAAGGGCAAAAGGGGCAAAGGGAAGAAGGGTAAATGATGATGTTAATAAATGGCATCTGAAGAAGATAAGTTTTTTTTTTATTGGAATGTAGTGCAACAGTCTCCAGGAAAAAATATAAAAGAGTAGTTAATAGTAGTCAAATAAATAGTTGCCTGTATTGTGAGACTTGTCACATTATTTTAAGCTTTTATTCTGAGTCAACGTCTCATAATACAATTGAATCCTCATTCCAATTAATGGTCGCCAATTAATAGTCAATAAACATTCATGTCATTGCTTTAGATACAGAGTGTTTACCACATGGGGGCACCCCCTTGCCTTTAGCCATTAGTTCACATCTTACACAGAGATTTCTTTCCCATGCATCATTCTTGGGAAAAGAATAAACACTACAACCCTGGCCTGAGCTGGACATTTACACACTGACAGCTTCCACATCTGTACAAACAGAATCATAGGTTGTATTTACTCAGAGGAACGTGATTACATCATGTCTGTTTGTCTCCCTCCAGCCACGCTAAGGCTCTGCCTATAAATGTAAGTGCCGGCGCAGACCTGGGGAACGTTAGGAACATGGACAGAATCGCTCTAGTAGTCGTGCTTCTCCTGACCCTACTGGAGAACAGCCTGGAGCAATCCACCCACGGCAGCACTCCGGCGGCGCTGGACCCATCCGCAACCCTGAAGCAAGTCCAGGAATTTGTGTATCAGCAAGGAGCCACTTTAGCCGAGCTCAAGGTGAAGATTGTCTACATGGAGAAAGAGAACACGGGTAAACAGTTAGTCTTTACACAAGCCGTGTTTGGTGCTTGCTCCGCCCACTTTATATCAAATTAAGCCAAATCCTGGTCATGTTTTGTAAATATTCACTTTTACCTTATTTATCCCACATACCAAATGTACAATATCTAACTACTAAATACAGTTTAAGTACAGGGTACAGGTAGAGGTAAGGCTATATTTGACATTTTTATCCATGGCAGTGTTGGGGAGCAGAATTATGACTAATGAGAAAGAGCTGGAGAGTCTGAGGAAAGAGAATGCAGGTGAGAAGAACAAATACGACTAAATTCTGAATACCGAATACTTCATTTCATGTTGTTGCTTTTCTTTAAGCCCAAGCCAATGAACTGTCTGGCCTAAAGACTGAGCTGGAGAGTCTGAAGAACGAAAATGGAGGTAACACACACACTTAAAAAGGAAATATGCTCCCCCCGTCATATTTGTCATATTGTGTTTTTTGTGATGAAGGTCGACCGAATGTGGCATTCAGTGCCGGACTGCCAGCAGGCCAGAAAGGTCCATATAACACAGAGACCATCCTGATCTACAGCAGAGTCATTAGCAATATGGGAGGAGCTTACAACCCATACACAGGTAATACACACCCATACACAGATACACTAACACACACCACTAATACACACCCATACACAGATACACTAACACACACCACTAATACACACCCATACACAGATACACTAACACACACCA
>JAUZST010031119.1:0-29150 GCA_034779995.1 Parotocinclus haroldoi | reverse complement strand
TTTTTCTGAGACACTGGGACTTTTATCTCTAATAAACAGAATAGAAAGATACAGATCTTACTGTATAATCATTAAACAAAGTATAAAATGAAATATTCTTATTAAATCTTCTTTCCTAAATGACATTTATCTGTTCAGTAACATGAATAGATCCTTAAAGATAAAGTTATCTGATCATCTCTATGAGCTACTGCTTCCTATAAAGCTTTATTGATTAGGATGTGAATAAGTGATTAAAAACTGATGGTAGATGAAGAGCTATGATAAGTCTGGATCACTTTCCTTTCTCTAAAGTTCCTCTAATGCAGTAATTCCATCATTCAGAGATCTTACTCTGCTGCAGTGTCTTCATGATCTCTGTCTGCTTCATGTTCTTCAGGACGTGCAGTGTGATCTTCAGCGTCCCCTCTCTGACACTGCTCAGATCTTCCTCATCCTCCAGCTTCTCCTCAGAACATTTTGGGTAATCTGTACTCAGTAGCTGTTTGTACCTCTTTAGCTCTTTCTGTAACAGAGTGATGACTTTATTCTCCAGTTCCTGGTAAGTAATAAACAGAAACAGATCATCATAAGCTACCAGAATAATATAAATAGACATGACTGTGTATCCTGTGAGTCCTGTGTGGGTACAAGTCAATTAAATTATTTATCATTTACTTTACATATTCCAGACATGCTAAATATACAGTTTTCTGTGTTTATGGAGCCCTCTAGTGGAAAGCTGAAATATGAATTGTGTTTACCCCCTTCATGAGCTGATTATCAAGCTGTGGCATTAAGTGTTTCATGGTGGTCTTCAGGATGAGGTTCCAAAGAGGCCAAATTGGCAGAGGATCACTGTAATGCCCGGTAGAAAGCGAAGACAAATGCAGCTCGGCGAAACAGAATCTTTAATGAAATCGGCAGGCAAAATCCAAAAACGAAAACAGTTCAAAGTCGGTAACTGGTATCAGTAAAACGAGGTCCAAAACGTGAGGCGAGAATCAGAAGAGTCAGAAGATGGAGACAGGAGTCAAAACATGGTAAGGCACAATGAAAAACTCACAACGAGGAACGCTTCAAAACTGGGTAGAACCGAGTGAATCAGCAGAGAGTACCTGAGCAAACGTGTATAAAAAGGGTGGAGCTACTGAGGAACCAGTGTGAGTAATCAGTAAGACGGTGATCGTAGGTGTGTTTGTGAGTGGGTGTGGTCCGCTGTACAGCTAGTGTGTGTGACACCTCCAAGGACCTCCCACTGAGGACTCATTCTATATCTATTTTGTTTTATAATTTATTTTATTTTATTACTAATTTAAATGTTATTATTAACTTTATTATTAACTTTAACTTATTTTAATTGCTATTATTTAAATAATTTACCTAATTTTGTATAATTAACATCTAGGCCACCCATGGAGGATTGGTCCCCTGTTGAGTCTTCGTCCTCCTGAGGTTTCTTTCTCCCTTAACTTGGGATTGGCCTTTTAAGATAATATAATATTGTAAAGCTGCTTTGAGACAATGTACCATTGTAAAAAGCGCTATAGAAAAAAATTTGAATTGAACTAAATCCATGAAGTATTTCAGCAGGAGTAGAGTAGTTTGTCATTGCTTTCTTCACCCCTCCCCATTTATCCTGGCTTGGGACCGGCGTGCAGCTGTTTCCAGTTACACGGTTGGGGTGTTTTGCATACAAACGTAAATGACAATTGACCCTGGGATTGAACCCGGCACCTTCTTGTTGTGAGGCAGCGGTGCTACCCACCGAGTCACCGTGCTGCCCATGATGCAGTATAGATTATATTAAAATAATCAGTTAATATATACAACTTTATCAATGCATATAATCTCTTATACAGTATGCAACTATTGCTCCCTTTTTTGCTCACTCACTGTGAGGGCAGTGACATTCTCTGACCTTGTGCATCCATTGCTACCTCACTTTGATTGAATAGTCCATGCTGTAGTGCTTTCTCCAGTAACTTTATTGGTAAAAGTTATTGGCTCTGTGGCTGCATGTGTCTCCACCTTTACTACACAGCGTTACAGTTGACTTTGCCGACATGGAGACAGCGGCTGCAGAACCCACGCACATCCTCGATGAACAACTTGTTAAGCTTCGCGGCCATCTCTTGGAGGGTGACTCCTCTCTGCGGCCATGCATTGACTACCCTGGAGACATTGACTTGAGGGGGCTAAACACACAGTAACTGTGTACACCAACAACAAGAACCCGGAGTACCTGAAGGCTGCGAGATGGTTCAACCCTGGCAAAGTCCACTGGGTGTTATTCTTCAACTTGTCATAGCCTACCACCCGGGTACAAGGAACGGCAAGGCAGACGCCCCCTCTCTTGCTGCCTGGAGACCTCAGAACCCTTCTTCATGCTTCCTCGGGGCAATCCAGTGGGACAGTGGATCTGGATCTGCCGTTCACCCAGACACCTCCTCACCTGGGCTCACGTCTCCCCCAGCACAGGTCATCCAGGACAGACACACTCCATCTTCTCACCACCCATTATTGATGGAAGCATATGCATAAAGATGTCCATGCATTTGTCACCTCTTTTTCTGCACTCAAAGCAAGATGCCACGCACCCTGCCATCCGGTCGGTTCGTCCCACTGCCGATCCCCCAATGCCCCTGATCTCACCTGGCTTTGGATTTTGAGGCAGACTTTCCCCTGTCCCTCACCATTCTGGATCGTTTCTCCATGTCTGTAAGGTTCATCCCTTTTCTCAAGCTCCCCACGGCCTTTGAAACAGCGGAGACACTGTTTGCCAAGGTCATCACAGTATTTAGATTTGCTGAGGTCATATATACGGACCGAAGTCCTCAGTTCACCTTCGCCGTGTGTGCAGGCTTCCTGGAGAAACTGGGGGTCAACGGCCAGTGTGACAGGGCGAACCAGGAGCTGGGGAAGTTCCTGAGGCTCTACTGAGCTGAGAATCGCACAGAACTTCCCGTGAGACCCCTCATCCTCGAACGCCCCGGCATAAATAATTGTTTAAGTACACCTTGTATTTACATTCATTGGTATATTTTTAATGGTTTCATCTATCACTAGAAACACTATGTAGTTCCATAGTTACGAACTTTAGGCCACCTGCACCCCCCCAGCCTAATGGTTAGAACATTCATAAGACCATCACAGATCAGGTCCTATTTGGGTGTTGGATCATTCTAAGCACTGCAAAGACATTCATTTCTGCTGGAGTTAAACACTGTGTTCGCTTACTGTGATCACCTGGATGGCTTCCCTGGAAAGTAAGGGACGGATTCTCTTGATTATGTTATGAATATATGTTTAAGTATATGTATATAATGTCCTTTAGAGAATTATTTTACTTGTTAATATGAATTATACCAGACCACAGAAGGCAGGTAACTCTCTCCCTACTCCAATTGACTAAACATGCCCTGCCATCAGAATGCACACCTGCCCCGTTGGCGCTTCGACACCCCCTCGCTATCAGTTTGCGCGTTGGTCCCAGTTGGGACGCAACACAGTGGTGCGCCATTTCTTCCTTTTGATTTTTAGCATTCGGGAGCCTTTCCCCCTTTTAGTTTTTCTATATTCTTTCCCCATTATTATTATACGTTGTGGGATTTTGTCACTCCCACATCCTTGGGTCCTACCACATGTCATAACATTCTCTTTGTTTATTTGAACTATTACTATAAACATATTAGTTAACATGGATAATGTTTAATCCTTATTAATCCTTAAACCGCCTAAGGTGGATGGGTCTCTCTTCCTTTAACTTTTATGGTATTTTTCCTTGCTACTATCACAGTATATTAAGGAAAGTGAGACCTTGCAGTGCGGACTGAGCCTACAGTATCAGCAGTCAGGGTATTCTACTGGCACAGGGTATAAGACTGAAGGCTTATACATGTGTGCACATGCTTTCCAGCTGCTCCCTGAACTCAGCTGGTTTTAAATTATGCATTAATGTGTTCTTTCCTACTTCTCTGCTCTGGGTCCATATGTAATCGTCTGTCACCAAAAATACACTGTATTTGTTTCTACCACCACCCAGAGCGCAGAGGAATGCTGCAATGCAACAGATGTCCTAGTATAGCTCTGCATACTTGCTTGGAACAAGACACAAAAGCATTTGACAAAACTGTCAGGCTTGACTGTTTGGACTGAATAGCCATTTGACTTATTCTACATTTTTTTCAAATTCTTAGCAAATAGTGATATTGACATTTTGTTACTGACAAAAAATAAATAGGTTTTTGTATTTGAATAGTGTGTGGAGACATTTTATGCAACATAAAACTGCATACACAAATAAATGGTATAGTGGAATAGTGTTCATACATTTGATCTGCTCATGTCGTTTTAGTTTTCAGACTAATTAGGGAGAAAATACCATGCTATTGAAAGGGCACTATAGCGGTGTAACCTATTATGTAACCTATTATAATAATATATTTAAATAGACTTAAGCACAAGTCACTGAATGTATAATATTTAATTTCAAACACACAACACATTAAATTAGCTAGATTAGCAAAGTGTAGCAAACTTTTTTCTCTTTCAGATTTTCTGGGGTTTGTACACTTAGCTGAAAATAGAAGTTACTACTATAAAAGGTCATTTCTATAAAAATAGAGATTGCCTAATATAGAATAGTATGAAAAACAAGAAAAGGTATGGTAGGATTCAGTGCTGGACATGGAATGTGTCATCAAAATACTGAAAAAAATCCTAATAAAAATAATATAATAAAAACAACAATATGGCTTTGTAAATATACATATATCTGTATCACATAGCTATAGTCACTGAAAGAAATATTGACAATTTAAGAACTCATAAATGTCTTAGTAGGTGAGGTTTTTGAGATTGCTCTTCTAACAAGCATGGCTAGTTTATATAACCAGTCAAAGCCTCTCATGGTCATTATATTGCATTGTTCTGCATTTAATGTTAAGTACTGTATCGATGCAAATAGCTATATCTGACCACCTGGATTAAAATAGCAAAAGTAGTCCCTCATTTAGGTTCACCTACATCTATAAAGCTTAAAACAGGGGGATTTAGCTATTTCTTTAACAGCTTTTGCCCCTAATGGGGGATGAGTGGCAGTAAGAAGACAGCAATAGCACTTATGACTCCAGTCCCAAAATAGTATATGACAGAGCTGTGCTCTCACTTGCTGCTCCCCATGTTTTCAATCCGCTTGACCACAGTGAACTCCTGCACCTAGTTTGATAGGCTGTGCTTCCTATGCTCTGATTTCTTACTTTACATTTGCACATGGAATTCCTCACCCTTGATTTCCATCTATATGGAATTTAGCGGCCGTGTTGACAGAAGATATTTACTTTGTGACTTGGGGAAAGGGCTCTGTTGGATTTCTAATGATCATTGCCGGGAAACTTAAAACAAAACATGGAATATAGAAAGTCAGACAAGAGGTAAGAAACAGAATTAATCATACAATCTGTGCTGTTCAGGTGGCATGGTAGTTTGATAGTGTTTATTTGTGTAACTGTACATTCAAAGGCTTATTCTTATTCGGTTTAGTCATTGTATTACAGTTGCTTGCATCAACACCATAAGTGTACATTTCCTTTAATCTTTTCTTTGTAATTGACTTTGGAGTATAAACTATTTAATATATGGTGACTTTATTGAACATTCTTCAAGTTTCTTTACTACGTGCCTCAGCAGAGAAAGTTTATAATATTAGATCAGTGAAATCTTCAGGGAATTCAGGGAAGTCTTCCAAAGGATAAATTGTGATGACTATATACTATTTTTGGCTTATTGCTCTGTTCATTTGCTCAACATTCAAAGACCTGCTCAAAACATTTTTTTCACTTCAGTAATTTAATAAGATCAACAGAATTATCAAATCATACCCTCCAAGTACCACCTTTGTCTCATCACATAAGAGCTTGCCAACACTAGCAGTGCTAACTGTGTCTAAGTTGGAAGCAGCTCATACATGGACAGGCAACGAAGGAACTTTATCATCAATGCAGTCGATCGACAGGTGTCTTAAACTTACCAGTTTTAGCCCATTACTCCTGGTATCTGCTACCTTAAGCACCTTAAGTTGATTTATTACAGGGCTAATGTCTTATAAAGTCAGAATTTTGGCCATCAATTAGCATGATGTAGATATCATGAACTATGGCTGTCTGCATGGACCATGTGGTATTTTCTAAAAATAAAACACAAATTAACTTTGTTAAAACAAAATTATGAAAAGTCTAAAACATGTAATTTACACATTCCAATTGTAGACTCTTAATAATTAAAATTTTCAATTTACCATAATTACACATAATCACATTTTCCAAGGTAATCTGGCTTTGCACCTCATTGCTCATGGTACATGGTACAGTTTGAGAACCACTGTAGACTATTAACAATGCAAGAGTGATGTCTTAAATATGTCTAGAAATGAAAAATAATGAGTAAGAAGTAACTGCATAATAACTGCTTAATAGCGGACATTGCACCCAACCTTATTCAAATTGTGTCTGGTTTACTTAATTTTATTTGTTAATATACATGTACTTTAATTCCTGCATTACAATTCATAAAAGGTACTGTGTCAAGAACCACTTTTTTAAAACCATTGCCAAGCATGCCAATGTGAAGTAACATTAACTGATGTCACTTAAAACTTTATTGTGCTATAAATAAGCCTTGTGTTGATCATGCCTAAAATGATGCCGCCTACTTCTATGGATTAACAGGTGTCTGGGATGGCCCATCACACAGTGACAACAGGATGCACACAATTTCAAAAAGATTGCACTTTATTGTTTGGTGTCCTCGGTGCTAAACAGATTTAAAGTATTGTGACAAAAATGACTGAAATGTAAATGGACACTGCAAATAAAAAAAAACATGAAAACTTAGTTTTCTGCAACTGTCTGCAATTCTGTCTGCAATGAAATTAAAGTCAATGTAATGTAGGAAACTCTGCGTTTTTTACATTTGCAGTGTCCATACCGTCCCAATGTTTTCTGATTTGGGGTCATACTGACAATGTGAATGCTGAGCTTTTTTAATTAAGGCATTGACAGGAATTCCTTATGCTTTTACTTGTAATAAATGGCACATGGCCTATTTGTTGGGAAAGACACAAGGCACCTTTTCTTTGCTGAAAATGGTTCATATTTGGCTTTGTGCATTGGTCGTTAATGTATTAATATACTCAAATATTCGGTATGAAACCAATAGCAGGTTATTTGAAAAAATAATATCATATTCTCATGTCTTTTTGCTACAGAAAAATCATGAGGTATTCATGAAATACTAGAGATGCTCACCTAACACGTTGCTGATCTCAGCCTGAAGACCAGTGATTATGCAATCTCGATGAACTGCCTGGAAAGACTGCTTTCAAGCCATAAATCAAACATGCAGTACATTTCCCATTTGAATAGTTTCATGGATGAGATGGACCAAGAAGTTATGAGCCTTACAGACCGTGCCTTTAAGAGTCTCTGCATTGGTGATGAGGCGGTCTACAATGACTCAGGGTTTTCACTATCCCCTGTAGAGTGGCACAAACCACTAGCTGAGGAGATACCAAAATTGACACAAAGCAACTCTCCCATGGATGTAAAGAAGCACACAGCTCAAGTGCCCAGTGGTCTCAATAGCACGCCCTGGCAAACAAATAAAAACTCATTAAAGGTTTCATCACTTTTTGACAAACCTAAAATGACAAATGGAGACTCATTGGACAATTCAGCAATTAGCACTGAAAGACAGGTGTCAGAATTCTCCTCAGATCATCATAACCACTTTGTTGATGAGCATATCTCAGAGGTTAAGGGTCATCTTAAATTCTCAGAAAAAAGGACATCAAGCAAAGAAACATCCACACAAACAGGGAAACCAAATAAAAATAAACACAGAAAGTCCAGTAAGTTGAGAAATCTGAATTCCAATAACTACTTCCTTCATAGTGAATCCAGTCCTTTCCAGTGTTGGGATGCCTTAAACAGATTTGGATTTGAGGACGTCACGTTTTTGCCAAACAAGAGGCCAGATGAACTTTGTTATTCACCACTTTATACAAAACTGACCACGTCAGACATATTACACTTTTCACAGTCCAATAAAGAGGAAATGGCTTCAGAATCTAAGAGCAAACCTAAAGCCAATGTGTTAACCCAATCAGCTCAAACTTCTAAGGCTGCTCCTCTAGGCTCAGAAACCCATACTGAGTCCAAGCAGTCTGAAATTTGTCATCCTCAGCCTGAAGTGGTGCAGACATCATCTGGATTGTTTCAGAGGTGTGCATCTGATGGAAATCTTTGTGTCCCTTGGAGGAAAACCCAAAGCAGGGTAAAAGGTGTAATTCCGACACATGTAAGTTCTTCTGTTTGTAAAACATCAGGGACTGGACTGGTTGATTCCGTACAAATTAAAAGTGAGGTTCGAACAATAAAAGAAGAAGCCTCATCAAGCTCAACACCTTTTAGTATTTCACAACTGTTGACTCCAACCATACCCTGTAGACATAGAACAGATTTCTCAGGCATACTTCAAGCTGCTCTATCACCTGCAGGTATTAATCAACCAATTCTTCTTGAAACAGAAATGCATTCATCGAATGAGTTTAGACAAGAAAGTTACAAATCAGTGGCATCAAGTCTGTTGTTCAATCTCAAAGACAACAGAAAACGGATCAAGGCAATGTACAGCCCACCAAAACCTATGGGTTTAGACTGTGTAGACCTACACCAAGTGTTTCCTCTGACTGAACAGGATGTTATCAAAAATATGCTTGATATTTCAATGATGAACGATGCAGAAACTATATCACTTGCACATCAACAAGTACACAGGTCTCATGTGAGTCCCGAGACTGCAAATATACAAAGATCTCCAGTCGGTCTGCATGTAAATATAAGTTTGCCAGATGACTTTTTGGCACTAAGTCTACTGCAGGATAAAAATAGAGAGTCACCAGTTAAACTTTTGAAAGCAAAGAAGAAAATTGCTGCTAAAGCTACATATCCTTCTTTAAAATTGTACAGGAAAACTAGCCCAGTAGAAATTGGCACCAAGACGAGTGCAGGGGATGCCCCTAATTCCATAGTATGTAAATGCACAAAACATGAAAATGATGATGAAGAGGTGCAAAGAAAAAATAATTTAGTTAAACCAGTTGCAAGCAATACAAAAATGGAAAACACTCACACAAACAATGCAAAAACAAACAGAACAGCAAATGAAGTGCTGACTGGCAATGTGGCTGCTGCCATTCCAACTGAAATATATATGCCAACAAAATCACTAGAACACAATGCAAGGCAAGATATCCTGGAATTTTCAGGCAGCAGTAGTCAAGATAACCCAAATACAGGAGAAAAGAGGAAGATAGAGAAAAGACAAGCAAAATACAAGGGATGCCAAGGAAAGGAACCAAATCATGAGCATTTATTTTCAGCTAAACAGAACAACTATATCAAAAGTCAAAGATATGCAAGTATAGAAGATGATGAATATGGCAGAGAGAAGGTAATGCCTACAGGAAATGATGTGGCAAGTAAATGGGAACCAGATATAGGTGAAACGATGCAATATTTAGTTGATGAGACACTTAACAGTGAACATGTTACACACGATACTTTCATCATAAAGAAATTACAAAAAGTTGCCAAAAACAATGCTATCTCTATGAAAGGTAACACATTAGCAAAAGTATCATTGTTCACTTTAAAAGAACAAGAGCTCACCAATACATTACCAATCCCAAAAAATGACAACATAGTGATCGTTAACTATGAGGAACCACCAACAGTAAATTTTGAGACCGATATTGCTGAGCAAGAACAAAAAGAGTTGCTCCTGTCAACAGATGTAGATGTCGTAAGCTGTACGGGACAGCAATGTGGACAAGATTTTGCTATGGAAGGAGAGGACAAGCAAGTCAGTATGCTAGCATCAAATCAGAAGGACACATCAGGTAGTGTTTTGGCAGAAAGGAAAGGTCAGAAGGTCATTTCTGATTTTAAACCTCCCAGTCAAAACTTTCAATCCATGCCAGACACAGACACCAAACATGGAGAATGTCATGTGGCTGAGGTAAAATTAGCTGAGCCTAAGCAGGAAGGTGCAGCAGAGCACAAACATGCAACTGTGAAGATAACATATACAGAGATGCATGGATCTGACAGAAACAGTCAGCCAAGTTACACAGATAATGTGAAAGCAACTGGTAAGTTTTCAATTGGAATTGCAGAACAGGCTAAAAACAATTGCTTTGTCAAAGAGAGCTTAGTTGCTATAGTTCCTAACAGTACTGACAATCAATTGGCTGGACAAAGTCAAGATAAGTCAGCTATTCAGAAAAAATTCCATTCCTATAATCCACAGTTGTCTCTTATAAAAGTGAGAGAAAACATTGAAAGTGAAGGTATATTACGTAATGATAGAGCAATGATAGAGCAAGAGAGAGTAAATGACATCACAAGCACAGATGTTCATAAAGTGAAAGCAAATTTACTGAAGGATAAAGGAGTGAAAGAGGGAAAATTAAACAACGAACAAGTAGGTGCAATCTTGGATGTGCAGGACTGTTTGTTTCAAATAGATGGTCAGACAGACAACCACGAAAAAGATCAAATGACACAAAAGGAAATTGTCCCAAAGCATACAATAAGTGCTCCCAAGGCTAAAACTAAAAGTAAGAATTATCCAACAAGAGTACATTCATACAATAAACTTCTTGACAATGATTCAAAAGTAGTCATACGAGTTGATCAAGAAATTAATGTACCAAACAATCAAACTGTTCATAATGATGTAATGAAAGTCGACGAGGACAAAAAAGACAAGAATACAAAAGAGAGTGCTTTACATGATTTTGGAAAATGTTTGATTGAAACTTCTGTCTTAAAATCCTTTTTTGGAAAATCTGATACAGGAAAAATAAAATGTGGTGACGACTCTGATAAAGAAATCACCAAGCAGACTTCTCCAACATCAGACGAGTTAACAACTAATAAGGCTTATTTTAATATTTTAAACCCAGATAACACTTCATCATTGGTTGAGGTTAAACAATTAGAGCAAGAAAAAAACACTTCTGATTTAGCCAAACAATCCCCCTTTTCACAAAAAGCAGAAGGGTCATTGACTCAGATTAAAGATGACTTGTCAAGTCAAGGAATACGATTTAAACAGAATTTGGAAAAAACAACTGACAACTATGATTTTACCAGTCCAGAAAACAAACCATATATCTTTAATATGACAGTTTCCCCTACAAGCAGTATGGATAAAACAGGATTGATGGACTGTCTGAAAAATTCAACTAGCAGTCTAACACCAACGTACCAGTCCAATCCATCTTCTCCCACAATGGGTAAGCCTGCTTTATTCAAAGTGAAAGACAACACATTTAGTGTCTCCCCTGTAACCAAAACAGTGAAACCCATACTGCATAAACGTATCCCAGAAGCTATACAACTTTGGTCTCCAGGAGGTTCAAGTGGCTTTGAAACAGGTGACAAAGACCCAGACATTTTTTTTGCCTCTGTGGAATTAAAAAGTCAACTCCAACATACCAACCAGCCACCAGGGCAGACTGTATCTCCCTCAACATCCCAGTTTACCACAGACAGGGAGAAAATATGGATGAATGACCGTTGCACAGTGTCAGTGGAGGAAGAATGGCAAGAAGCTGTGAGTTCTGTTTCAGGAGAAATAGAGAGATGTAGAATAAGTTCAGTAGATACTGTGGAAGACCTTGTTTCTAACATGGCATTTACAGAGAGCACAGAGGGATCAAAAGCACCAAGTGAAACAGCCGAATCTGCCTGCAGTGGGAATGAGAGTCAGCCCCATGGCAAGCCTCCTGCTGTCCCTCCAAAAACAGAGAAAGCCCTTCGCCGTGCCATGAAGTTGACTACAAAGAGAATCCAAAAAGCAGAGGCAGAATGGAAATCAGAGCATGGCGGAAGCAGTGAGAAAGATACCAGCGAAATCTATGAGAGAAGGCACTGCGGCAGTGACAAACTACCCAGTAACAGCTCCTACTACAAAGAACAGAGCACTGACAGAAGTAGTAGCCAAGTAACTGGTAAAAACAAGACACATTTACCAAAGAATCACACCAGTGCAAGGCAGCCTGGTCATCAAGAAAGCCAGAAAAAAGAAGTTCCTTACAGGAAATCAAGAGACAAAGATCACAGTAATTTAACAAGTAAACAACATGAGGGAAACGATGATAAACAAATTAAATATATGGGTCAGAGGGAAAATGCTGATTGTAAAAGACTTGGACGTACAGGTGAGAAGTATCTAAGAGATAAAATGTATCGCAGAGCTCATAGTTTGGACAGATTTCTAAATGTTAAACATGAACATCTGCCTAGTACTGAATTTCTTACGAACTGTAGTGCATCAAAGAAACCACCCACTGTAAAAAGTGTGAATATACATAAACACAACTCTGAACAGACCAGTACCACCACACATTTTCCAATAGCTCAAAGGAAGATTTTACAGGATCCTGATTCAGGACAGTATTTTATGGTCGACATGCCAATACAGACAAAACCCTTTTTCGATCCAGAGACTGGAAATTATGTCCAATTGCCGGTTCAGTCTTTTGAAGCGTCTGCGCCACACACTCAATCTATGGAAGTTGTAAATGCACCTCCAGTTGTTCTATACCATGGCTTTGTTCCAATGCCAGTCTCATCCATACACCAACAAAAGTCTACTGTTAATGTAGGCTCAGATGTCCCCTATGGATACCAGCAAGTACTTGAATCTAGTGATATGGAAACTCAGTTACCAAAGGCACAGAAAAGACAGACATGAATAGTTACCAGAGGGTGATCTGAACTCAAAACTGATGCACTGACATATAAAAATCTATTATTGACCAAAAATAAAGGTAACATGAATTGGGTTTGCATTTAAACATTAGTGTTCTTTTGTCTAGACAGTGCTCCTTTTGGAATGTCATTTAATTATTATTTTACACAGGGAGTGTAGTCTGTAAGGATCACAGAAGCATTCTTGTAAATGAAAATTACAGATGTTTCTTTCCTGCCTGTGGCACTGATTGTTTTGTAATGATAATGCAAATTGTAAGATTTGGCTTGGTTATTACACTACAAAAATACTTAAAATGAATTTCTATCAGAATTGTAAATGAGATGTGTTAATTCAAGAGATGGTGGAAACAGCCACTAAGAGTATCATTTTGTAGAGTATTTTGAATGAATTACAGATTTAATGTGTTTGTAGCTTTGCATTCCAATAAAACTCGTTATCTGTGTATCTCCTGGCTGCAGTTTACATTTCACAAGTTAAGGACAACAGTTTTAAGTGTTGCCACACTTAAAAGCAATCTTTCTCTACATACATAATCACACACTTACTTCTTTTTTTGCTTTTACTACATTTTTCACATTACTTCGCTTTTACAGAGATATTAGGAGTGATCTGCATCTAAACAACATAAATGAATAATGTGTGTTTTATACAGCTTTTTCAGTGATCATACACTTTCAGTGCATTATGTTGCAGTACTGTCCTTGATTTATGTATAACAATACCTAAGTGTTACATGTTACAACTCAGAGAAGGACACACAGTAGCTACTACAGTTTGCATAATTAGTGACAACCACAGCTTCCTGCCACCATGTGGTCATATTGTTTAAGAACAACATTTTCATCATCATCAAAGTACAATAAACTTATTGGGAAAAGGTCATTTGGTACACAGCATGGTTTTCCCACTTGATCAGTTATTTTTAATGTGTTTACTATTGATTGCACAATGGCATGGTTAGTCGTTTGGAAGTTTCCAACAAGTGGAAATGGACAGGATCCAGTGCAGTGGTATGCATTGTACCCACTTGGTGATATTATCCAGCCAGACCATCCAAGTTTTGCAAAATCCACATAAAGAGGCATTCTCTGACAAGTTACAGACTGCTCATTCCTGAACATTATGTCTTTAGTACTTCTGCGCCATCGCACCAGTGTCTGGGGAGAGCTCTTGTAGTTGAGGAGGTCAAATGGTAATTCAGTGTTTGGACCTAACATAGAAAAAAGGTGTTAATATGCAATATGCTAAAACTGCACAGTGGTAAACAATGTACACAAATTTCTCATGTTCTTATAACAAGAAAAATATCAATTCAATAAAATGTATATCTATATATTGGCAATAGAGAATTCATGATCTTCTGAGTAGCACTGACGTAAAGTATGATACTGCTATTCGAATCAAAGTTGAAAGTATCTATTTCATAATCAAATAAGTTAATAGGATACGTATGCCCTTTATCTTTCCCTAAATTAATTACTAAAGTACAGTGATAAACATACTGTATGTCTCTGAACTTTATATTATTTATAGTATTTTTACAAAATAAATATTTACCAGAGCCTCTTTGACCATCGTCTGAGTAGATAACTATGAAGGCATGATTTTGCTTGAACCCAGTCGCTCCCTTCATTTGTATAGTCTCCAACCAGTGTCTCAAAGGAGGGGTTGAAATAACCAGGATGCCATTATATGTGCTGTTGTTATGAATCCACTTGGTCACCTGTTAATATTCGTGACAATAAGCATACAGTGTACAGTGTCTTTCTTTATGTCTGACTATTGTTGTTTTATGCACTATGCGACATGTGTAAAGTGATCTTGAAGAGGCCAATGGCCCAGGTCTATGGTTAGTGGTGGGTGAAGGATTACATTGGGAAATATAACAAACAAAGTTAAAACAATGTTTTATGTCACATAGTTTACATTGCTACATTGTTTCTTCACTGTTACATTGATTTTTGTTTACGTTATTGATGTGAATATACACATCATATACAAATATACAGTCTAATATATACAATATCATGTTTTGAATTTGAGGAAATAGAGTAGTAATCAGTTTTAATACAGCTTCTTGTCCACTTAATACTGGACAGGGTCGCAGGAGAGCCAGTGCCTAATCGGTAGGAAAGAGCGTAAGGAAGGAGCACCGATCCACCACAGGACACACACACACACACATTTTCACACACATACACTTGGGCCACTGAGTTTAGGACTGCCTGAATTTGGTCTAGGGTTTCGAGAGCATCCATCCACAGTCTGTGCCAGACCTGCTGAATATTGAACTTGGCAGAAAAACAGATGGGGAACTCTTTTTCCAATAAAGTTCCAGCTCATCAAAATCACCACCTTCGACCAATCAGTGGCTAAATGGGAAGGATTCTGCTTGAATTGGAGCCTGCATGCCTGTAGTCCTGACCTGTCCTCAGTGGAGAACCCCGTACTGTAGCACATCTTAACATGTTTACAGGAAGAATGGGACAAATTAATACCTGAAACACTAAATCGCTTGGTATCCTCTGTGTTGGACCATCTTTTATGTGTGGTGAAATGTTTGGAATGTGTTGCAGACCTGAAATGCAGGAATGAATATGTATTTATAAATTAAATGAAAAGTATAAGAGAAAGTTTTTATATGCATTTTCATACTGTTCCAACTGTTATTCTGATTTGGGGTTGTAAAAACGAGGCACTGATCTGTCTTTATTTGGCATTATATTCCTTCACAGGTAGGCGTTAATCATTGAGGCTTTCACAATCCTCTCTTTTGTTTCAAGAGACATTTCTCTTGTTGGAGCCATGGTTCTTGCCACTCCACTTTGTCCAGCAGCCCTCCAAGGTGTCATGACTGCAGGTGTTTTTAACTGCAGGCTAACGAGCAGATCTAATCTGAGGCAGGTGTCCATTTAGGGAAAGGAAATTGACTGGGTGTGTCCTTATTTTCTACCTCCAATTTGAGTGATTCCATACTTTTTTCCTCAGAATTGAGTGATTCCATATTTTTTCTCCCTGTGCTTGGTCAATAAAAGTAACATTCACTGACTTCCACAATGTTTTCTCTTTATTTCTTTGCGTGTTCCTGAAAGCCAACAAGTTGCACTTTTATCATGGTTTTGATCTGAGTCTGTTCTACAGAATGAAACGTCTGAATGATGCTCATCCAAGACTGGAGATTCCATACTTTTTGCCAGGGGTTGTAGACACGTAAGGGGAAGAACGAAGACTGCTGCCATGCGCATTCTCTCAGCGTCACAGGAGGAGTCTCATAGGAGGAGAAGCACTCATGTTTTTGATGATTACTGTTTATGAATCATTTAGTTTATAATTTATACACGATCTTGTTGTTTGGTTTCTTTCAATAATTATTCCTTATTAATGTCAGGAATGTTTTTATTGTCCTTCTTCCACCATTCCATCGTGGCACACACACATGCTGCCAGCATCCGCTAACACCAGCAAACACATCAGGGCTCGACTTCTGGTTCCCTCGTGTCTGAACCATTGGACACGGTTGCTGCCACAATGTATCCAGAGTCAGAATGCAAGTGGAAGCTAACTAATTTTGCTCATCAGCTGAAAACTCGCCACTGAAAGTACATCTCCATTAATTTAGTTTTTTTGCTCCATTCACTTTTTCATATTGATAACAGATCTAAACAATGCATCATTAAGATCATATAATTCATTAAGAAAAAAATTACAAAATCAAATATAGATTATATTGATTATAATATATTGATTATATTAATAAATTATTGGGAGGTCTCTGCCCACACTGAAGCACATCTTCAAGGCATGTTACTTACTTAGGCTTGTTAGGTTTGTGAAGGATATATCCCACCCTGGATATGACCTCCAGACTAAAAAGCAGTGTCATTGCTGAACCGAACAAAAACTGCCCTCAGATCCTGCTTTCCTCAACATTCATCACAAGCAATACTAGCACAGCTGAATATTTTCATGTAGGGAATGTAACAATTGTTAGCACAATACATTTGTTTTTTTGTGCAATACTTATATGAAATTTGCAAACTCGCTACTTTTCTGCATTAATGCAGCCATCACAGAATTGTAAATTACCTTTACCAAGGGCATAGTCCCAAAACATTACCATGCTGGTGAGAGCTCGGGGTAAATTAACTTTTCTGTGTTTTTGCACAAACCGCTTTTCCAGTATGATCATCGCTCAGGACAGATCTCAACACAAACTTCTACTCGGACGCACGCACCTTTTTAACAACATGCGTGTGCCAGCAGAGCAGGAGGAAGTGCACGAGGGTCAGATGCACGTGGTGAACGTGTTGTAATGCATTTGTAGTCAATCAAATGTTAACACAACTGTACATATTTGACCATTTGACTTTTGACATTTTAGGGGAAGCTGAGCTTCACTGCACTCTTTGAGAAATCGTTGCTGCTGTAATATCTAAAGAACATATCTGATTGCTCAGGGCAATTACAACGCAGCTGTTTTGCTAATAACAAAAGGTTCTTAAAACATTACTGTCCCAGTCCATGATTGCTCTGTTCTCAAGTCACTGCATTTTGTACAGAATACTGTAATGCTGAATTAAGTTTGCGTGTCAAATATATTCTATTTAATCAGTTATTTTCACTTAGTGTAGTGTTAGGTTTATATTCATCAATCTGAATCATCTATGCATTTTTTTTTCATTTGTACAACACTGAATGATACTTCATTTACTTTGCCCAGTGACTAAGTTAATTCTGCATGATTCACAGCTAGACTTGAGGTTGAAATGAATCTGTCTGATTCGTACGTCTCATACTCAATACAAATCAGACGTTACAGTTAAATGAATAAATGTTGTTCAGCTCACATTAAACTACCAAACTTTCATTTTCAAATGCAATCATTCTATATTTGAAAGCTTAATATACCAGAGGAAACAGCCATTTTAGCCATTTTCTTTCATTGCAAATTTAATAATTATATGATGTAAACAAAAATGGGAATTGGAGTAAATCTCATTTAATGGAAAATACTGGCATCTACATAAACAAAAATAAACCGTTTCAATCAGAGCTGCTTTCTGATACAAGAAAGCTAACAGTTTTTTTATTCTCACAATTACTTGATTATTATTCTCCATTTATTGCTAGCACAGAACTAGAGATGCAAATAAACATAAACAACAAAAAGAGACCTCCATGAATGATAAATAAACAATGATTACAGAAATACCAGCATCATACTAAAACTTGGATTAAATATAAAACATAGATAATATTAAAAGGCAATTTGGTGCTTAGTAATGAATAAAATAAACTTAATCAGAAATAATAACGTTAAGGCTAATAAATAAATTAGAAATGTTAAGACTGGACACAGATTTGAAAGATGAAAGGACACTTCCTGATGCTGTAAGGCAATAAGTATAAGTCTACCTCGATAAAAAGGTCTCGTGTGAGCAGACATAAATAAATACATTAAACATCAGTGAATTTTAAATATACCGCTAAATCCGAATCCTAAAATCACTTCAAATCTGGTCTGGTAATAAGGCAGGACTGATAAGAGAGCTATTAAAAAACCTGTTTTTCGACAGAATACAATCTGCTTCTATTAGCCAACCACAAAAACAATGGTAAGAAGACATACACAGTCTATAATAAATAAGTCCTCATAGAGGATTCTTTTTCTTTCTGTAAAATAAAAAAAACATCTCACGATTCAGGTTAAAATACATAGCTAAAACAATCAGAAGATGGAGGCACAGTGTGAGCTGCTCTTCAATGTCCAGCATGGTGAGAAATTAAATGTGTGATTTACACAGAGAGAGGTGCCAAATCAAAATGTGGTGCTGTTATTTTTCTTAAACCTTCTTTGGTATATGTGTGTGTGTGTGTGTGTGTGTGTGTGTGTGTGTGTGTGTGTGTGTAACTTGCATGTCCCCAAAATGCCAGGATTGTCGTCAGGATGCCGGTTCCACCAAAGAAAACATTTTTGTTGAAACATCAAAAGAGCCAAAATTTTAACTTAAGGTTAACAGTCAGGTGTAGCATTAATTAGCTACAGTAGCATTAAGTCAATGGGAAGTTCCTACAGTGATAGAAAAAGTGTGTGTGTGTGTGTGTGCCCTCAGGGTCTAGAGAGCTGTGTATAGACAGGTTGTTGGTCCCATTGCTGAGGGTTGTGGTCTGACTGGGGCTCAGTATTGGGAGTGTACATAGGCCTCGGACTGGGGCTCATATAACTGAATGTTGAGTAAATAGAACTCTGACCTGCAGAGTAATATGAAGTGGTAGCACCCTGCTGGTCAGTGTAGTCATACTGTGCCCGGTTGATACATGGTGGGAAGGCAGAAGATGATGTAGAAGAGGACGTTACATAGGCCTGTAGATTAAAGGAGCCATAATGGCTTGGACTCAACTGCTCCGTCTTAATGCGAGTTGTCCTCTGTTGGCTCTGATCCTCAACAGGGCTGGCAGTGCTCACCTGAGGGCTAGCACTGTGGCTTTTAGTCATCCAGCCAGTGCCAGTTGTGCTCATCCATCCATGCCCAGGGTGGCCATTGGGCGGCAGGTACTGGTCAAACTCAGCCACATCAAAGCTTTCCATGTGTGAAATGACATCACTGCTAAGTTCACAAAGGTCCACATCTTGAAAGTCAATATTTAGATGCCGCTGCACACCTGAGCCAATGGCAGATCCAGTACCATCTTGGAGAGGTTGAGTACGCTTTGGCTCGCTTTTTGCTGCCCGAGTATCAATTTTTGGTGTGGTGGGTGGAGTTGGGAGACCCTGAGACTGGCCTATTTGGTGAAAAAGGGGTAGAAAAGGAAAGAGAAAGAATAGGGACAGTCAAATTTGCAGTAAAGACTTCTGATTTCCCAAATATCAAAGCACTAGGAGTCATTAAGAAAAACTGAATACCAGGTAGTATTTGGATTTTTGATCTAATGTTGACTGAACTATGTTATTCACAAGTAGCTCATCTTGCTACAGTTCTCAGTTCTCCATGGCAATTTGAAACAAAACAGAAACAAATAAGTGAGCTTTATATTTAAAGAACACTGAGTGAACTACTGAGTCAAAGTCAAAGCTGTCATATAATAGAGCAGAACTTTAGCAATTTAACTTAAATAGCAATAACATTTAATGACCTGTATGTTCACTGGGTGAATGCACCTCTCCCATGCTGGATGCTGGTGAATCAGCCTGCTGCAGTGTCTTAAAGATGCTGTTGTCAGAGATGTTTGTATGGTCAGAACTGTCATCAGCATCACCCTGCCCATTCTTGACAGACTTTCTGCGTCGTGGCTGGTACTTGTAGTCTGGATGGTCTTTCTTGTGCTGCAGGCGCAGCCGCTCAGCCTCTTCCACAAACGGACGCTTCTCGGCGTCATTAAGCAGCCTAAAAGAAAATTCAGGTCAGGTATTCGATAATAAACATAATAAACTTAAACATGTTACACAAAAACTTCATAATGATAGATCCTAACGTATCAAATCGACTGTCTTGCGTTGTAACAAATTCCCAAAATGCTATTTTTAAATGCTGATTTTAACTCTCAGTCCTACCTCCATAATTTGCCCAGGGTCTTGCTGAGCTCGGCATTGTGCAGATGAGGGTACTGATCGGCGAGTTTTCGGCGTGCTGCCTGAGCCCACACCATAAACGCGTTCATGGGCCTCTTTACATGCGGCTTATTTTTATTTGAGCCATGTACGCGTACAGGCACAGGCACAAGCGTCCAGTCGTAGCCTTTGAGCACTTGAGACACGGCTTCGCGGATGCATGAAGGGAACTTGTCATTACTGTCCTGGTGGTCTTCCTCAACCTTTTTGAGCGCGGCACCGGGGCCGCCAAGCGCGCGGCCACAGCCACCTTCCGCGTCCGACCCAGAACTCGATGCGGACGGGCACGGCGAACCCACGGAGTCCTCGGACATGCTCGGACTCGGTGCTTCCGAGAGTCCATTCTCTTGCTCGTCCGTCATCTTAAGGTTGAGGAGATTCATACGAGACGCAAAAGGAAATATGAGGAAAAAAGGAAGCCGGTCTTGTTCTGCCTCTTAAAAAAGATAACGTCCTTATTTGGAAAGAAACATCCAGTAGCCCACTCCGTATTGCGTTTCAGCCAGTATTCTTTTTGTAATGTTCTCCAATCGGACATACAATTTTAGAAAGTCCGAAATCCAGTGAAGACTCGTTTCGTTGGGCACTTGCGTTTTCCACAGTGTGGTAGGAAACCTCCACTCTCTTCCCCTCGTTCGTATTTCTAGTGAGATCTGAGCGCGCTGAGCACCGTTTGGTCTTTATAAAAACGCACGTGCAACTATTGGCCAAGATCAGAACCGTAACGCCCCCAAATCCGATCCTTTCTCCCTCCCTCCACCCAGCCACTGCCAATTCGTCCTCGCGAGCCTATTTCGTGTATTCCCTTAATAGAGAAACCGCTTTTATGAGTTCCATAAATATCACCTGTATCGTTATGTCTTTGTGTGTTGATATGCACACGATTTGCGTCATCGTATTCACTGTAACCCAGTTTCTTAACACATACTACAATAAAAGTTAGGATAATCTCAATAGAAAGACCGATCAAATCCCATGCTGTGTGAGTGAGAAGTGTGAGAACAGTTTAAACCGGTTTATTAAGCTGGTGTTAATGATGGAAGAGACAGATCATTCATATTTGTTTAATGACAAATGCTGATTTACAAATCTTGGACCCTACATCCAGACATACTGATTAAATCTCTAAATCACTGTGAATAGTTGTATCCACAGTGGCTGCAGGTTTTATTCCAGCAAAACAGAAAACACAATATAATAGCCGTTTCAACAAGATGAACTAATAAAACAACTGGAGTTGCATACAGATGCAGGTGTTTCATCAGAAACATTTTTAAAAAGTAGACCACAGAGGGCGCAAGCGAACCGATGAAAACACTACAAGAACACACACACACACACGCACGCACGCACGCACGCACGCACGCACACACACACACACACACAGTTAGGCATATGCCAAATGTGACTGTACAGTAGAGTGTGCTAATTGTAGTAATAACGCTCATGACTTTTTGGATAATCACACAGAAAGTATAATGAAATGGAGCATGATAGGACAAACATAAATGTTCATAAACAGTTGAATATAAATATATAAATTTAAATGTAGTTACAGGTATGCACCAAAATGTCCTGTTCTGGTCTGTGTTCTGTGAAACAGGACATTAACTGTAAAATAATCTAAGAAACTACTGATCTATGCAGGGTGGATATTTGATTGTAGTAATTTCCCATGTTCAAAGATATTAGTGATCTTAATCAAATGCCCAACTGTCCATTCAGACCATTCAGTCTGTATGCAGTCCCCAATTTGAAAAACTCAACCATAAGTCTGTGTAAGAGTTGGAATATCCCTAACCTGCCTTACTGTTTCATTACTTTTAGCTGATTTTTTTTTGCTGTGTTTGCACTTAATTCACTATGCAGCGCTGGGGCTCCTTCATCTTGCTCTGCTGTTCAAAAACATTATTGTGGCACTTCAACAGTCCCACAATACATAGTATACAAACGATACATCTTACCAGATGAGGAAAACCCACAATGGCCAACGGAGTTTGGTTTAAAGACTTTTGTGTGACTGCTTGATTCTAATATGTGATCGAATTTGAAACATTCTGTGTCACAGAAATGAGAAAAGTGGCAGAACCTAGTGTTCAGCATCTCATATTGGCCTTTTTTTTCCCTATAAGAGAATGATCCAGATTAAAAATGTTCGGTGTAGTGAATAGGAAACATGGTTAAGAACAGCTAAACAATTGATCACAATATTTTTTTAATTTGGCATTTAAAGCTTTAAAGAGAAACTATTGAATATTCTATCTAAAACTGTTCTAATTGCTGTTGATGATGTGTCTGATACATATCTTTATATGGCCCAGGCCTTGTTCCACTTGCCATATATAGCACGTTGTAATCATACAATTACAGATTGTAGTTCATCTTTTTATCTCTATATACTGTTAGTCCTCTTTACTATGCTCTCTAATGGTCAGACTCCCCATAGGCCACCAAAGATCAGGTACTATTTGGATGGTGGAACACTTTAGTTAGTGTGTGTTGTGCTGGTATGAGTGGATCAAACACAGCAGTGCTGCTGGAGTTTTTAAACACATCAGTGTCACTGCTGGACTGTAAATCGTCTACCTAGCAAACATTTTGAATTAAAATTTTGATCTACATGGAAGAGTTGTGTTTAATAGAGTGCAAAGTGAGTAGACACAATGTTTAAAACTCCAGCAGCAGACACAAACCACCGTCAGTGTCACTGAAGTGCTGAGTAGGATTCACCCCTTAAATAGTAACTGATCTATGTGGATCCTGAAATAAAGTAAAGGGAACTAACAGAGTAGGTTGATGGTTTAACCTGTGATTTTTTCCTTTGTCTAACAGCATTGTCCTTTTGATTTAATTGTGTTAACAGTGTTTCATGAGCTATATCTATATCTATAGAAAAGACAATGGAACAATTGAGACAAGATTGGTATTAACAGATATCAACATTGTATAGAAATAAATCTATATTTTACACAAGACATCGCTAACTAAAAATACTTATATGATTTTGAAGGTATGCAATTACAAGATTTGCTGGTGACCTCAATTATCTTATCTGTCATTTAAGGTGTAAATGCCTGATTCTTTATCAAAACTTGGTAAAAATGCTTGACCAATGTTTGCAAAAACAGCTTGAGAAACTTCTCGTCTGGATGTGGAGGCACAGTGTGAAGGCCAAGTGTAAACATTGGTGTAAAATCTCTAACTCATGCTCACCATCTCTCACAGAATATCTCAGATGTGCTTAAAGAAAGTTATCACTTTTCAGTTGTTCTCAACCGTAACACAAAATGTATATTATGCTAATACACTGAGTGGTATATTTTTCATGTGTTTGGAGTTGGGAATATGAAGGACCATAAGATCGGAGGATTTCGTGACTGATATCTGTGATTTATGACATTTGTTCTTACAGTATTTTGGACAGTCGCAGTCATCCTTGGTTAAGTTTTACCAGTTTCTGTCATGCCGCCAGCACACTCAGACACAACACACTCAGGCACAGGCTTGTAGTAGTTCCATTGGTTCTGGTTTTAGTTCCTGTAATTCCTATTTCGACCTATGTGGTTCCAGATTCTGCTCGACTCTCAATTCATGTGGTTCCTGATCACCCCCAACACTTTAAGCCAGCACCCTTCATTGCCGCAAACCAGCGGTCCCAGCCCTGCTCAAATGCCATATGCCCATGCTCAGCACCTAGACTGCATACCAGTGGCCCCTCGGTTGCAGCACTCGGTTCACAAGGCAGCCTCTGGATTCAGGTTCATCAAGGCCCTCAGGAACATGGCTATCCTTGGAGGTGGCCATATAGTCCAAGTAGGAGCTTGGTAAATGTGAGCATTGGCATCAGTGTGCTCTTTGGTCTTGCTCTTGATTGCTTCACTGTTTAATGCAATTATTCGCACTTATACTGTATACTGTATTTACACATTGTATATTTTGCTCCTTGTTTGCCTTCACTCCTGTATGGGGTGGCACAGTGGCTCGGTGGGTAGCACTGCTGCCTCACAGCAAGAAGCTTCTGGGTTTGATCCCAGAGTGAAGTGTGCCTGTCCTCCTGATGTCTGTAGAGGTTTACTGTGGGTACTTTGGTTTCCTCCCACAGTCCAAAGACTTGTGTGTTAGATTAATTGATTACTTTGACTTGATTGTACAGTCATGACCATAAGTTTTGAGAATCACACAAATGTTATTTTTCACACATTTTGTTGCTTCAGATGTTTGCCAGATGTTTATCTGGTGCAATGTATTACAAGTACAAAAACTTTTTATTCATAAATACATCCGTTTTAAACAAAGACTTAATATTTACCATGTTAACCCTTCTTCTTTAAGACTTCTGCAAGTCTGCAAGTGCTTCCAGTTGATCACAGTTTCTGGCTTCTCGATAGGATTAAAATCTGGGGAGTTTCCTGGCCATGAAATGGCCTCTGATGCCATTAGCGACATTATATAATCCAAATAAACAAACAACTTCACTCCTGTACAGTTCGCTAACTGCTCATTTTATATACGCTCTGATCCATCTTTGCTGGAGTCTTTGTTCTCGCCTCATGCCTCTTTCTGTCTGTTTTGGTTTCCAGATTTGCTTGGTTCTGCGTATCTCTGGTTTGGTGTCCTTCTTGGGTTTGGACATGGATTCCTTTTTTTACTCAGTTTTATTACATTATGATCCTCTTTAAAAATAAAGCCCATCCTATCGGCACTCTCTCTAAAGGATGTAATATGTTTTCAGGTAATACGTGGCATTATGAAGATTTGAGGACAATATACAGTAATTCTGACACCTTCAAGCATGCATATACATACAAACTGGCCTGACTGAAATGTATTTCTAAAAATAATTATATACTAATGTGAAAAATAGTTCATTTGTTTTTCAATAAAGTCAGAAGAGCTAGAATACATTTTTTAAAATGTATTTTATTATCAGTTCTCTACTGTACTATAGTTCTTGGAATTATTATACCATGTTATTGGCATGTTAATCATCATGTTACCACTGGTCAAAGAAGATAGCTAGCTACACTACTCATTAAATTAGGGGATATTTCATAAATTCTTGTGAGCAGTATAGTATCTGAATTGTGTAAAATGTAAAACTTAACAGGATTTAGTGAGATAAATTAGAAGGTGAAAAATGGTGGCAGGAGGTCAGTATTGTTTGTTTGTAATAGCAATCTGTTTTGCTTTAGCATTGCCTGTCTTAGCATCATGTATTGTATTTTAACATGATGATGATGATTATTATTATTCATTATTTGAATTTTGGGATAGACAGGTAACAGTATTATAAGATGACCTGATTTTTAAAGTAAGAAGTCATCTAGCAGCAGGGTTTTGCAGATAATGAAGTAGGTGAATTGTTATCATTGTTTTCCTAAAATATCTCTATCTCTCTTCTGATATGTGATATGTGACTCCTTTGTCTCCCACTGACCATCTTCCAGTCTTTTAGCTGACAAAGCAAGTTTGCACTATAGGAGTGGAAGGATTTATCCAAATATTGTTTGTATCGATACCAGCATTGGTTTTGGATCGATACTAGCATAATGGGATTGATGCTTTAGTTGAGAATAGTATGATAGGATGCCGCTCCCACTTCACCAAACAATAGACATTTGTGCAAACACCGCTCCTTTCACATCTTGCATGCACACTTGTGCTTCCCCCTTCTGCTGTGTTTTGGTGTAGTGTGGTCACTACTTAACGGCACTAAGTACTGACACTTGCAGACTGCAGTGAGTAATAACATAGGATAGAAAAAGAAGAGCATCATGGGAGACTTTTTATAGCTGTTCATGAAATTCTTGGAAACAGCAATGTGGGTATGACGGCCCTTTGCAACAGTGCCAAAGGGTTGTGATATTATTATTTCCGAACAACAAACTGAATCCTCACAAAAGTAAGTATCTTACAAAATTAAGTACACTCCTCCCATTTTTGTAAAGATTTTATGGGACAGCACTGAAAATACGACACTTTTATACAATGTACAGTTATCGGTCTACAACATGTATAACAGCATAAATTTGCTGTGCCATTTTCCCTCCCTTGTATCATGTGATTTAGTGTTAAAAGGTCTCAGGGGTTAATGCGGAGCAGGTGTATGAAAGCAGTGGATTGCTCTTACACTCTCTCTTACACTCTCATACTGGTCACTGGAAATTTAACATGGCACCTCATGGCAAAGAACTCTCTGAGGATCTAAAAAGAAGAATTGCTGCTCTATATAAAGATGGTCTAGGCTACAAGAAGATCACCAACACGCTGAAAGTGAGCTGCAGTACGGTGGGAAAAACCATACAGCGATTTAACAGGACAGGTTCCACTCAGAACAGGCCTCTCCATGGTCGACCAAAGAAGTGAACATGCTCAGCATCATATCCAATAAAGCATATGAAAATAGACATATAAGTGGTACCAGCATTGCTACAGAGGTTAAAGGTTAAAATCAGCCACTGATTTAAATATACAGGCTAAGTCAAAAGACACACCCTTTTATTTCAGAAAAAAAGGAAAATGACATATAGATACAGATATATTCACAACATGGCCACCATCTTGAAAGCTGCCATATTGGATTAAGGACAAGTTGGTCAACCAGATGACCAGAATTGCCTCAGATTTGCAATATCTCTTGTGGTTTAATAGTTATCAACACAGAAATTTCAAAACTTTTGTTGTTCGTTAAAGGTAACTGAAAATGGAATTGACGATTCTGATGTCCGGGAGAGTGCAGCTGCCATATCATAGCATCAGGTTTCAACCACTGACAACCAGGAATCTCACACAGCAACGTACCCCTGCAGGCCAAATTCAGAGAAATGGGGTCTGTGGATGACAATTCACATAGTGGTGGTCCGAAGACCGCTACCGACAAAAGATGGTTTGTCCTGTGACTTACCCTGTACTTTATGCTACAGTATTTTACACAATTATGTTACATAAAGTATGACATTACTTACAGGTAAAACCCTACAGGTCATTGTTGTCTAGAACTGCACAATAGTAATGTCTAAGGGAATTTAACAGTATATGACTGTATATGTGCAATTCTAAGTATGCGAATGGCAACAGTACCTCTAGAGTGATCAGATAATTTAAAGTAAAAATTGTCAAATCACTTACACGCAATTGTATTTAAAGAACAGTGGTCTATGAAAATCTTATTTTATTGACATGCTTGTGGAAGATGATCAAGACATGAATAAAAATGATTCCTAAGGAACTTATAAAGAGAGTTTATAATGTTCATCATCCTGAAAAATGTTACAAAATAATTTCTAAAGAGTTGATGTTCTATATTGAGGAATTTAATCAAATGAATCCAAGTGCAGGACTGATTAACAGCAACTAGAAATATTTATTTGCCGTTATTACTGCATGTGGGGATCTGTCACAGTGGTTCTTGTTACTATTACATCTTGTGTGAAAATCTGATAGAGGTTAGTGCATAATTATAAAGAAACATTATTATAATATAGTTATATTATTATTATAATAATAATTATAAACAAAAAAATTACCACAGTAATAAACAGCACATCTCACAACTTTCAAGTAACACATCTCTAACTGATAAGATGATTAGTGATTAAACGTTCAAGGTAACTTTTAATTAGTGTATTTATATGTATTAAAACCTTATAACAAGGCAAACCTACAAGCAAAGGAAAATGTATTGATTTAATGTATTTCAATAGTTTTAAAAATAATAAATAAATAAATATTGAACAATCTATAGCACCACAAACTGTTGAATCACCATCATCATTAGTAATGCCACATCCTACTCATGTCCACAGTGCTTGGTCATTGGCCACTAAACATAGTCAAGCCATCCCAAGATCCCTCCATCACACAATTGGACCATGTGGTATAATCAGGGCCTGGTGGTAAACCACCAAGGGCCTGGAGGTGTGAGGTGTTAATAGAGCAGGGAGGTGTGGGATTTGCATGCCCATTGTGGTACTTGGCTGTGCCTGTGCTTCTGGGTGTGCTTATGACAAGTGACTTATTTTAGAAGAACCGTATGACCTTTAATTTTAGAAAGAAATACCATCCAATGCTACCATCAGTATGTATAGCTAAAGAAGCACGTTTAAAGTATCTTATAAGACACACTTATTTTTGGTTAAAAAAACACAAATATTTTGAATAGGCCGGCTACTAGATCAAATCTGTATTAATACAGCAATATCCATGTGTATGTTTTGAAACAACACTTTTGTATATGAATTATTACAGTGACAAGTCAATTGTTTAAAAATAACTTTACTGAAATCTGTTTATTGCTAGTGCTTGTCCTCATTTGGATATTATGCACAGGAGTAATACTAATACACCTTTCCAAGAAAGAAGCAATTGTGTTGAAAATGCAGATGTAGATGATACACAGCTGTACATATCAGCAGATCCAAAAGACGGCCTTACAATCAGTAAAATAGAGAATTATGTTAAGGAAGTACAAAATTGCATGTCGTGTAATTTCCTTTTGCTTAACTTGGATAAAACTGAGGTTTTATTAATTGGACCCAAGACAGTAAAAGACCAGTTGGCTGCATCTATTCTAAACCTGGACGGCTGTTCGGTAACGCCCAGTCCAACTGAAATTACTAAAAACTAAAACTAAAAAACTAAAAAAACTTAGGTGTTACGTTTGATTCAGATCTCTCCCTTGACGTTCACATTAACAACATCACACGAATTGCTTTTT
>JAUZST010031118.1:0-56693 GCA_034779995.1 Parotocinclus haroldoi | reverse complement strand
TCAAGTGCAGTCCGTCAAGAGAACGTGTCAGATCACACTGGATAAGTTCTTCAAACGTTGACTGGAATTTAGTAAGAACTTATTTTTTACAGTATTATGCTTCACATGCCGATTACCTATAGTTGTAGATCGTTTGAAAAAACTTGTTTGCAAATTTATTTTTCAGTGAACAAAGTTCGTAAGCAACAGTAGTTCTTGTTTGCACATTCGCTATATGTGTATATCACACAATAAAGGTTTAATAAACATTTTAAATTTTACATAAATTATAGCACGTCCCGTCTTGTAACATAGGGCATGTTCGTGTAATCGGACCAGCCGGTTATTAGGACCAAAATGATAACCGGATTCAACTGTACTTCTATTCAATTAAAAGGCCTCTCTCACATTGGCTACTGTGAATGTTTGTGTCCATCATCCAGAAGACAGAATAACCATGGTGTACGAGGAATGGGTACAAAGAGAAACTCACTACTCTCCAAGCAGAACATCGTCAGTGTCTGAAGATCATGTGAATCATAGAAGGGCTACTTTAAAAATATTTTTTGATAGATGACACCAAAAGATAACTTGTTTAAATGACAATTGTTATATCTGAAGAAGGAAAAGCGCTGCATTCCAACATCAAAACCCTATCCCATCTGTGAAACATGGTGGTGGTAGTAGTTTAATGGTTTGGGCCTGTGTTACTGCATCTGGGTCAGGGTGGCTTGCCAATTACATTTACAGAATTTAGCAGATACCCTTGCCTGGAGCAATTTGCAAATGTGCTTTGTATTCTAACTAGTACACAAAACCAAATGCTACAAATAAGCAATAGCCTAAGAACACTGTCCACCCAGAACCAGGTAGGATCTGATGTAGGTATAATCAACAAATACACAAGCAAGTGTTTGGTTTTTTTGGGAGACGGAGAAGAGTCTTGATGCTTGTCTTCCTTTCATCTTACGTGGAGGATTCAGTCAAGCTAAGCTTGTGTCTCTAAGGGTATGAGATCCAAATGTGGTTTGATTAGAGCCTTTAGGTAAGATGGTACAATTCCATTTTTGGCTTTGTAGGCAAACATCAGGGTTTTGTATCTGATGCGGGCAGCTACAGCCAGTAAAGTGAACGCATCAGAAAACTTGGGTATATTGAAAACCAGACAAGTCACTGCCTTGTGAAATGCAAGGATTTGATTGTACTGATCGGAAGACCATCCAGCAGAGCATCGCATTATTCTAGTTTTGATATAACAAGAGACTGGAACGGAAGGGTTTAATTTTTCTGATGTTGCTGCACAGATTGCTTGGATTCTCTGAAGGTGTGATAGTTACTTTCAACTGGGAGATGAGATGATGAGACCCATCTGCATCAATGTAAAGCAGTTCAGTTTTGCTGTGGTTTACCTTCAGATGATGAGCTGCCATCCATGGTGAGATACTCTCCATACATGCTGAGATGAGGTTGGAGACCTAAACATCTGTTGGAGGGAAAGAGAGTACAAGCTGAGTGTCATCAGTATAACAGTGTTAGGAGAAGTCATGAGAGGTTATGACTTCAGCAAGAGAATGGGTGTAGAAAGAGAAAAGAAGAGGACCCAGAACTGAGCCTTGTGGAACTCCGGTTGTAAGGGCATGTGGTTCAGGCACAGAGCCTCTGCAAGATACCTGATAAGAATGACCTGATTGGTATGAAGCAAACCATTGCTGGGCTCAACCTGTGATTCCAAGACTTGAGAGGACAAAAAGGAAAATGTTGTGGTTGATTGTGTTAAAGGTTAAGAAGGATGATATATGATTAAGGTCTGGCAGCCTGAAGTTTTTCAGAAATAGCCACCATAGCCGTTTCTGTGAAGTGAGCTGTCTTGAAACCATATTGATTGTGATCCTGTATGTCATTATGTGTGAGAATGGGTTATGTTATTTTTTTAAATAACGAGAGAAGTGATATCGCTATGTGGTTATTGATGTGTGAGACATCAAGTGTAGTTCAGTTTAACAGTTCATTTTGAATAATACCAGCAAATTCTAAAGGAAAATGTCTGGCAATATGTCCACTAATTGAATCTCAAGACAGTGTCGGTCATTCAGCAAGACAAAGGTCCCAAGCACACAAGTCCTCAGTATCTGAAGGGAGTTTCCTTCCTAAGAGGAAACACACCAGCATCTGAATATGTTTTATACAGAGGAATGTGCTAAATTTCCTCTAAGCTGATGTGGAGGATTGATCAATCTAGGATTGATTCCTGGAAACATAAACTGTTTTGCTGCAAAAGGGGGTCCCAACTAATGAAAGCAAATCTGTGTGATATTGAATTTTGATTAAGTTAATAATAAACATTTTCTCATTTACATACGTAAACATTTCCTCCCCCATGCTATCTTGTTCAGTCCCACCTTTAAACCATCACAGCTACTGAAACAATGGAGGTCATAATGTTTATTTGTTTATGTATAATGTATATTCACTATCAGACATAACATTGATAAAGCAGTTTGATCATTCATTTTATTTGCATAATCCTGGCCAGGCTTGCACTTTGCTAACTTTTAAGCTTTAAGCAAAAACTTGCTAAGTTTCTGTTTATCTTGTTCTCACGTCACCAGGTCTGAAAATAGAGAATCACTTCTTGATTTTCACCACCTGCTTTTTTAAACACATCAACATATCAAGTAAATTTGAATTGATATCAGTAGTTTCAATCTTTAATGTACCACAACAGTTCCACAGAATAGGCTTTCATAACAGATTTGCTTATTTTAAAACCTGTAAAAATTACTACAGAACTCAATATATGATTCTGTTTAAACATTTTGTTGCATGTTTTAACTGCTTTAAGGAAATTTTACATATTCGTCTCTTACAATAACTCTTTGGATCTTGTATTACTAAGTGACAAATTTATTGAAGACACTGAGACATTGTATTACCCAATCTCTTTCCCTATGGCACTTCAGAATACTGAAATAATCCTTAATGTTAACCTTAATGCTCCTAGACCTGTTGTGTGTGCATGTAGCCCCAGGTGTCTTGCTGCCTACTGTGACTAGTATTCCCTTTGTCTTGTTTAATCAAGAGAAAATTCCAGTATTCCTTTTGTATATATGCCTGAATCTCTCAGAAGCATTTAGACTGAAATAGGTCACTCTAACATTTGAGTGTCTCTCTTTAAACTGCATGCACTCTGTTAACTCAGATTTAGCTCTTTAGATTATTTTCAGCCTGCTTTGGCATGTAAATCAATTTGGAAATAGCTCTCAAGTTTTTTTTGTTTTGGTGAAAAACCTCTGAAGTGCATTGCATTGCTGGAGTTTCTCTTTCACTCATTTCCCCCGTTGCTGTCACCATGGGTTCAGGCTAAATACTAACCTACAAAAGAAATAAGAGACTTACAAATTGGCTTTGCATATCTCTACTGGATGTTACTAATTAGGTAAAACGTAAATTACTTTGTGCACAAAGCACTTACAAAATCGTACTGTATGAAATCATACATGTCAACATTGCCTTAGTCTTTTAACCACAGTGCAGCGATTTGGCACGGTTGACCAAAATGAGGTAAACATCATAGGCTTTGCACCTGTTTTCTTTACTACCACGCCATAAAAGCATGTCTGCCCTTTAGTTACTTCATATTAAAGAGCTCTGTGCATCTGGAGCTGCAGACAAACTCTTTTAATGTGGTTTGTGTTGCGCACCACTAAAACTATTCCTTCCATTTTAGCTGTTTGTTCTAAACTTTGTTTCTTTCTTTTTTCTGTCAAACCAAAAGCTTTGTGTGCCACCTTTCAGATATTTCAGAGCCATAATCCTTCAGTGGAAGGTAGAAAAGTATTTGTTGTCATAGAGGATACTCTGTCTCATATTAATAGTGAGGGCAGACTTCAAAGGATGAACACAAATAGACTTGCATTGTCCTGCCTCTATATCCTTCAGACTTCAAAGAGAGAGTTTGAATAGCAGTGTTTCTAAAGCTTCTCTTTCAGACCTGCTGAGATGTATAGCAGGTAACCTACTATTGACGCACACACACAGACACACACATAAACACAAAAAACATATACTGATATGTATGCACGGAGTTAGAATTAGGCATTCTCTACAAGCGACGGGCAAATACCATACACCATAATCATCAGAAGAATACAAGGCTCAGAGTTAACATGCACACACGGCTCAGGACCTCCTTGAAACTTGTGCTTGCTGTTTTCTCAAGTGCAGAATGAGAAGGTAGGTTAGGATGTTAGCAGATTAAAGATGTTATACAGTTAACCCAGGCAATGATTGAAGCCTGAGTGAGGTACAAGCTTGGCAGTCAAACAGATATCAGATGTATGGGGGGCTCTGAGTCAAAGCACCCTCCCTATAGACTGCATTAATGGAGAGAGAGAGAGAGAGAAAGAGAGAGAGAGAGAGAGAGAGGGAGAGAAACAGAGAGAGAGGGAGATCGAGAGAAAGAAAGTGAGTGAGCTATTGAGAGAAGGGGAAGAAGATAAAAGAGAAAGTGGAGTATGCACATCAAAGAATTGCTAATGAAGGGAGATGCCATTAGGGGTTGTAGTGGCCTTTGTTTCGGCTTCCTAACACCTGCAATTTGTTGAGGGCTTTCTGTGTACCTCTGAATTACCCACATTTGCATTACCACTGTGCAAATGCAAAAAGGGATACAAAGTAAGTTTCCTGAAGAGTTTGTGTGGGCTGTTCCTAAGTAGTGCTTCACTTGTTTTAAGAAACAGCTAACATTACTGAAGTGATGCTGCATCACAGTACAAACTTTTTAGTAAAATGGTTTAAACTGTTTAGTAGTTTACGTTTAGATACACCTCGCAATGATGCCTGAGTGCCTTCTCTTTTGGAGTACAGCAAGATTATACTGTACAAATCCATATGACCATGTGTGTGAGCATGTATCTCGTCTCCGCTGAAAATGAGCTTACTTAATATTTCTGAGCCTGGGGGTTTTCGAGGGAAACTGGGAAGAAAATCAGAGCGTGAAATTGTGATTAGCCCCTGTTGTTTGTAAGGATTGGAGGAGGCTATAGGACTTGGTATGTCCAAAGGTGTAACCTGTTTTGTTTGGCCTTGCTGACTTGCTCCCAGATGGTACCAGCAGCTGCCATTGAGTAAATGTGGACAAGGGTGGCCCTGTTAGGATTCATAATGCAAAAGTTTCAAATCTGTCGCTCACAGTCAGTTGGAGCAGCCGGATAAAAACACCTCAAGCTAGAGCAGCCTTTCTCTGGGTTCAAATCCATCACCATTCAGCCTTGTTTTTACACTAGAGAATATTTTTCTATAGGTCTTAGAACTGTTGGAGATAGTACTCCCTTTTGACACTTGTTTCCACCACAGGAACTAGGAACGATTGAATTTTTTAGAATTGCATGTATAATGACTTTTGTAGCATCTTCTTCATGGTAGGTACATTTTAAATGCATAAGAACCCCAAGGGATGGTAAGTATGTAAGTAAGTAAGATGGGGATTGGTCTAGATATAAATGTTTGTGCAATACAGTGATTGGTACAGATGTAAATGCCTGCATTGAGGGCAACCACCATATATGTATGTAAGTATGTATACCGGTAGCCATATAAACAACAGATCTTGATAATAATTGTGATAATAATGAAAACAAACACAACTGAAATTTCAGTGAAGTCCAGGCTTAACTGACCCTATTTGCCACGGACGAAGTCCAACATGAAACATTTTACAGTTCTGTAGTTTTATAGTCATAGTTCATAAGATGGATGTGGCTGCATATAAGTCTTTAAGTTACAAAGTGGCTTTCTGCAGTCACAGTATTCAGTCAGAAATATGCCCTGAATGGGACACCAGTTCTACCCAGGACTTTGGGGTTTATATTGCAGCACTGAAAGATGATCCTCGATCCACCATTCCTTCCTTAGACATGTCCAGTTATGGCTGTACGTGTTGCCCAACCCAGCCAGAAGGCCTCACTGGGACTCCAAACGCATTACTGGTGTAATAGACGACTGCACCATCTGTTGGTGACTGTAACAAATATTTAATAATATACATATATAGACATCTAACCCAGACATTTCAAACACTTCCAAAATGTAAGATTCCAAATATGAATTTCACAAAAATGGTATATAGTTTCGATAAAATGGGTATGGCATGGAACATGAATAAACAAGTATAATAAAAAGGGTTACACAATTTGCAACATTTGGGTTCATTTTTGTTTTATGTGACAGAGTGGTTTACTGTAAAACAAATATTACATTTAAAAAGTAAAATATCAAAGAAATAATTTTTAAAAAGCGTTTTTTAAATGAATTTCTTCCGAAAGGCATTAATGTCCTCTAACAAACCTCAGTAATCAAATGCTTCAGTTGGAATCCTAACTACTATTCACAAATATTCATATTAGTAGTTCTAAACTTGTCCAATTTGCTCACATGACCCCAGCAATTAGCCTACACAGCTTCCAGCAGGCTGACTGCATTGCCACACACAGAGCTGCAGTTTAGATCTTGACCTCTCCCTCCTTGTATGACCCGAGGCCTGTCTGGTTTGACCCTTAAACGGGCAGCCTTGCCACAGCCAGAGCTAGCAGTATCAGATTTCAGTGGAGAGCAAGGAGTGCAGAGCGGTGTACTGGAGCTTGAGTACAATGGCAGCTTTCTGTCAGGCAGCGACTTCAAAGCCTCAGTGAGTGACTGCTCTGAGTTAGACTTTGTTGTATTTCACTGAGGAAATTCACAGATGTTTTCTCATACGAGACACCATTACAACGGCTCAAGTACCCAGTAGCTCCAAGCACTCTCTCTTTTCCTCTCTCTCTCTCTCTCTCTCTCTCTCTCTCTCTCTCTCTCTCTCTCTCTCTCTCTCTCTCTCTCTGTCGCTTCTCTCATTTCTCTCCTCTCTTCTCTCATTACCCTCATACTCTCACTTTAGCTGTCCTCTTCTGGTTCTCTCTTTCCCATGCCCCCTTTCTTGTGTGTGAGACAGATGTGGAACCTTCTTTTCAGTAGACTGTTCAGAGAACAGAAAACGGCAGTTTATTCACTTACACCAGATTAAGACAGAGTCCCAGAGTCCCAATAACATTTACAACATTTGTAAATGAGTGTATGTTTTTTATATCCATTGCTATCTGTGATTTTATAATATTTAATGTTTATATATTTCTTATCATGACTAATTACTCTATTAATTATTTCTCCATTTCTGTCTTTCTCTCACACAGGTAGTTTTCTGCTCTTAACTTTTAAATGCTTACATTACTGTTAATTGTGGGTATAATTACAACAGAAAGTATTTCATTATGTGTCACCTTTTCTAAGAATAGGAACTGTTCAGCTACCTGAAATATGAGATATTTGTGACATGGTTAATTACTGTCAGTGTTAGTTCATTCCACATTTATATTAATACTTTCTTGCCAAGTGCTGTACAAACATTTATCAGTTCTTCTTTCACTTTAATTTTAGGATATTAAAATGAGTTACAAATACATGTTATTGTTTTTTTGTTTGGTTGCTGATGTTATTTATTGTGTGTTTGTGTGCGTGTGTGAATAATCAAACACCACTCTGTAAACTATTTCACAAAACATTTGTGTGGTGTCTGATTTTGGACACAGTTCATTAGTAGAACTTTTCATCAGAACTCAGACATTAAAGAGACGAATAGGCATTAGAGATGATGATTTGCTTTTCTTATGTAAAGAAAACCATTTATGGTAGTCTGGAAAACGTCCTATGTAGTACAACATGGTTTCATTGTCCTCCCTTAGAGGTGTGAGCAATGACTTACAGAAGCTATAATAGTAAAAAAAAACATTGCTGGATCCTTAAAACATAAGAACTGTTCTTGTTTTTGAAAATTATTGAACATTTTGAGCATTATTGTATTTAATCCCATTACTCATTAAACAAAAAGTTCTGATGTAGCTTTTCTAAAGTCTGAGATCCTGACCAGGTTAATTCTGACCTCAGATATGGATAAGCATGCAAATGGTTCAAGCATTGATTCATCTTCTTTATCTAGTCTCTGGTGATTTGGTAGTGGAAAACTGTCATCCTATGGTACTGGCCACATGACTCAAGGCAGATTAAGGTATTCAATTGAGTTTTCCTAGAGAGTAGTAGAGAAGTCAGATACATTGGTCAGACAGAAGTAACAGTGTATCACTTGATCCTGGTGCTCTTGCCATATCATTGGGGCTCTAAATGTCATTGGCTTCCAGGTACTCTGAGACAAGCTCTCAAATTGAAAACGTGTCTGTGGGTTTGTCTTGGTCATATATGTGATTTGCTCTTGGACTTTGTTAGGAAGTACAGTCATGGTGCATATTTAAACCTTAAGTGTATACTCACCACATATGTATCAGAAAATACTTAACTTCATTGATGGTGCTAAGAAAATAACAGTGCATCTTATTTTGACAAAAATAATCTCATAGGAAAATCAGATTTATTACATGCCAGTCAGTTTGAGTACAAAATGTAAATAAGTTTTTAAAAAAAACCTCTCCTGAAGAAGGTATAAATTACATTATTAAAGGTGAAGAGGATTTGCTCAAAATGTTTTGATGACAGTCCTCCACAAAATACAGGAAAGTAGAGGTTGCTCTGGACCCAGCGGGAATCCCCATTTCTCCCCTTTGGCTTGGAGTCTTATAATTCCTTCAAAGGATGTGATGTACTTCCAAGTCAGTCACTGGAAACTTTTACTGACAGCAGGAGTTCTTGTTGAAAGGTAAAATGTCAATTATTAATTCCTTCAGTCATTGATCTTTATAACAGATAAATAAAATGTTAAATGTCATTTTTATTATATGCATCACTACTATAGATGTGTATGGAATTACTGTTAATTTAACACATTTTTTAGATTGTATACACTAAGGACCAAAGGTTTTACCTGCCTAGTAGTTACATAGACTTAGATGTTGTGCTGTTCCATAGTTTTTGTTTAATCTGTTTAGATCAGGTTATGTAGAGTAAGTTCCAGGTGGAGCAGTGGGAGGATGGAAAACTGTTTCCACTTTGCTGAAGGTGTAACCTCCTTCCTCCTTAAAGAAATCGGTGTCTAAAATGACACTTTTCATTTCAGTTTTAGCATTGCACGTTAACTGCTTTTACACAATGGAGGATGCATATGCGATTGGTACAGTTCGGCCTTAATGGGCTAATTCTTAGGAAGCTATAGAACAATAACCTTTGTGTGTTTTTTGACACTTTTAATTAGGTCCCCATCATTTGGGAAGTAAACAATTGCAGTATGATTTATTCTAAAAGATCCCACCGTGCTTTTTGGTTAGCAAGACTGACTGCTAAGATGAACACTTCCTAAACTTACACTGATACTGTGCATAATATTTACACTTTATTGATCGTTATTAGATATAGCCTACCATTGTTTTAGCAATGCTATTAATGGCCATATGTAATTACTTTTCAATCACTACATTAGAATACAGCAAAAAAATACAGGGAATTTGTATGTTTTAATGACCTCCCCTTACACTTGAGCAACAGCAGCATCTGGCAGTTTCATCAGGGTGCCAAGTTGACCCTTTTACAGGCAATAGAAGCTTGAAAGGGTAGTCAAGAAACCACCTTTATAGAGGGGGAAAACAGGGTGAAAAGGCTATAATGTGCTAATGCTCACAAAGATTGGAATGAATAAGTGAAACGTTTGGAATATGTTGATATAATCTAATATATGTTCATTATACTATTGGTAAAACAACAAATCTAATGGTGACCAAAGTCAATTGCACAGTAGGCCGACAAAATTTGGGTTGTTTCCTGTTTTAACAACATATTTGCCCCAAAGACGAATTAAACTATTTTCTAAATAGCCTATGTGGTTGGGTTTCTTTTTTTTTACTTAAACTGCAACTTCAACATCATCATTTGATTTCTGGCTGTGTTGTGGCTTAAACGATCCATGAACTCTGTGTTTAATGGCATTATCCTGTCTCCTCGCCTCCTCCCCCGTGGACCTATCTAACAAGTCCTCTACCAATAGATCTGTGCCGATAACACGATGGTATTGTGGCGACGGGCCGCGCTACAAATCCTTAATTACAGCGAGGGGGATCGGGTGACTTCGCCATCCAATACTGGGCTCCCCGCGCGGCCAAGGCTCCTTTGATCAAGAAAATCCAATTATTTGTGTATATACATTTCCCACATAGTGATTACTTCATTAATTGTCCCGCCTTTATCTCCACCCTGCCCATCCCCCTAATAATCAACTCTTTTATCCAGACCAACAAACACACCATAGGAGCTTTGTGGATTCAAAGGATTTGCTTCCCGCTCTCAAAGAGCCGCTATTCTTTGATGATTGGGCAGCGGCAAACTTCAAAGTAATAAATCTTCCTCCTGACTGGCTGGCGGCCCACCAAAGTCCTTATCAAATCCTAAGAAGTGATCCTTCAGTCCCTCAGATGGTCCAAGGATATCTACAGGAGAGGAAGCGACGGGGCTCTACTTTTCCACGGGAACAAGCTTTAGTGTTGTTTCCCTCAGTGCTCTGACTGACTCGGACTCCAGCGCTTCAGACCGCGAACAGAGAAAGTTTGCAATGGCAGCCGTCGCTGTGCTGAGGAACGACACTCTTCAGGCGTTTCTGCAGGTTCGTCTGATCTATTCAACGTTGCTGGAAGTATTTGCCCCCTTAAATCAGAAGGCTGGTCGTGTATTTTGTCTGTTTTGCATTTTTGTACGCTTGAAAGGCATTTAATGAATAACAGGCTTCCGAAGGTGCGCTTCTGTCTGAACTTTCTAACATGCGCTCTTTTTTCACCACCCAGGACCGCACTCCAAACTCCTCTCCGGAGCACACCAGGCATTCTCCACTGGCACTTCTAGCAGCTACGTGTAACCGAATCGGGCACCATCACCACGCGTCCAGTCCTGCCGACTTCATCCAAGTTCCGTACGATCCCACGCTGGGTTCGCCGTCGCGCATTTTTCATCCTTGGACTAACGAGGCGAATCCACAAGCCGCACTTTCCAGCGGTTCCTCATTCGGACTACCATCCAAAACTCCTATTTCTGCGCACATACAGGGGTCTTACAGCTCCCCCCACGAGTTGCCACTAACCCCTCCGGCTGAGCCCTCGTACCCTTATGACTTCTCCCCAGTTAAGATGCTGCCGTGCTCGGTGCAGTCCTTACAGTCCACGTGTCCGCCGACCTACGTGCCCGCAGTGACGTACGCAGCACCTGCGCCCATGCCACCCGCCGTGCCAGCTTTCGTAGCCGGGCACACGAGCCTGGTGCACCAGCAGCAAAGACAGCTCTCCCCAAACCCGGCAGAGGACATCCCCTGGTGGAGCCTGCAGCAAGGTAACCCCGTGAGTCACCCGTCGTCCCTTGCGCCTCATCGGTTTCCCCTGCAGAGGGGCTTAGTGCTTGGTCACACGGACTTGGCACAGTATCAAAGTCAGATCGCAGCTCTGTTACATCCGAAATCACCACTGGCCACGGCGCGCAGGTGTCGCAGGTGCCGCTGCCCGAATTGCCAGACGTCGGGTTCGAGTGATGAACCTGGAAAAAAGAAGCAGCACGTATGCCATGTTCCAGGCTGCGGCAAAGTGTACGGTAAAACGTCGCACCTGAAAGCGCACCTGCGCTGGCACTCCGGAGAGAGGCCGTTCGTGTGCAACTGGCTCTTCTGTGGCAAAAGTTTCACCCGTTCGGACGAGCTGCAGAGACACCTGAGGACACACACGGGAGAAAAGCGCTTTGTCTGTCCCGACTGCTGCAAGAGGTTCATGAGGAGCGACCATCTGGCCAAACACGTAAAGACGCACCAGAACAAGAAGAGCAAACCTCACGAAAAGAGCGCCGATCACGTTAAGCGGGAAGACACGAGACACGTATAAACCCCTGAAAACAGGACTGGTGCAATATTCGCTGCTCCTGATGGAGAAGCAGACATATCAAGTTCAATTCTTGAAACTGTTGGACCTTAATCAATGGAATTGTTCTCCTTTTAAACCCCAAAAGAGAGAAAGTTCGTTTTACTGGACTTGTAAATATGATTTTCAAGTCTGTCAGTCAGTTTTCATAGGGACGCTGAAAGAAGATTCAACTCCCTGTGCTGCCCACTTAACACGAATAAGTTTTAAACTTGTTTTAAGATCTTTGTCTTCGGTGGAAGATCTCACACTGGTTGTAAATATATCTATTTAATAGCTTTTGTTGAAAGAAAGTGTCAGTTTTCGCTCCTTGTGGGGTGTTTTAGCATGCTAAAATTAAGAATAAGCTGTTAAAACTTGCTGTGTGAAAATAAAGATTATAACTTGTTCATGGACTTTATGCTGATGCAGTAAATACATTTTATACTACAGGAGAAATGCAGCTTAATGAAGTTGCATAGGACTTTTAGATCAGGATTTATTATTTAATTATTCAATTAGTTTTATACACATTGATTAAACAAGAACAATTTCATTCGTATTAGTCATGCATGTACCACAGCTAGTGAAGTCACATTTAACCATATCAGTTTTTAACCTCTTTTTTTGCTTTAAACTTTGATTGTTTGCTAATACAAGGATGAATCATGGACATTATTGTTACTAAAAATTGTCCTGAATATGTGTGGTAAATAGTAGAGGAACACAAAGACAGGAAACCTACAATGCTATATTTTACTTTATGTAGGTGCAGTTTGAAGCAGTTTAAAGCAAATTTTACTTTTCAGGGATTTCTAGCAAAAAGTCTTAAAAGGGCTTGCTGTTTAAATAGTGTGTCTGTTTTTGTCTTGTATAACTTCAATTGTAAGCAAACTCATACATCTGAAAGTTATATAACTTTAGATAGTTGAGTTTCACAGCATAGACAAAGCTGAACTAGTGCATTGTTATTGAAAGCTATTGACGGTGAGATAATACTGACAATTCAACATATATCAGGCATTTTAATCAGTAAGTGCATCTTGTGAAAGGAAATCCTTGTTTGCACACTGTGTGGACTTGAGAGTAGACTCACAGGATTTCTTAACAAAAACATCTGCTATGTGCAGGTGGGTGCTAGTGGTTCTATAAATTGAAATAGGTTCTGTATTGTAAAAAGTGAAGTTTACACACTAATGATGATGCATGCATTGTTTCTGGGATCATCAATATCTGATAATAGCAAAGATACATTTCTGGAATTATGCAACTCCACCTGGATAATCCAATAGAATGACGGGTGCAAAACATTATTATTACAATAACTTAATTGCAAATACCAACTGCATAACTGCTACCTATAAGTCATGTAACATAATTATAATAAGAGGGCCAAGTACAGAAATAATCCAGAAAACAAGTTGTAGGGAAAAAAACAGTTAATCGTTACAAAAGTGTCATACTTGTAACCTCTTATCTCCATGTGTCTTAGCAATAGCCCAGCAAAATCAGCCTGTGCAATAGTATCCTTATGTCACTTTAAAATACAACATATGTTCTTAAAACAGCTGTGTTTCTACTAATGGATCACATACGTGTTATACTATAAGAGCACAAGCTCTACATTTACAATATATTTGTTGCCATTTTTGTAAAGATGGGCATGAAAAAAAGTTATAAAACTGTTTGGTTTGTTAGCCTCATTTTAAAATCTCACTACAAATATAAGAAAACCTTTAACTTTAAAAGAATGCCATCTAATCTAATCAATTATCAGAACATAAAGGTTAAAATGGTCACAGTTATTGGCACTCCTAGAAACTCTTAAAAACAAAATAGAATAAAACTAGTTAAAAACTTTTTGTTATGAGTGGGTATAAATATGAGATTACAAAATTCCCTTAGTCACTCATCAAAATAGACACGAGCTAGAGAACAGAAGTCACTCCACACAAACAGCGAGGTAAAAGTTTCTCAACAACTATCATTTGGAGGCTCGAAAAAGATGAAAGCATTTTGGGGTTACCACGTCTCCAAATCTGCAATTCCATGCCTCTTCCATGTCACAAGCTTCAGTTAGTATAGAATGCTGCAGCCAGACTTCTAACTAGAACTAAAAAATTGGCTTCCTGTTAATTCCCGTATTAATCCTGCTATTAACGTATAAAGCTCTAAATGGTCTCGCTCCACAATATCTGACTGAGTTGTTAGTAAGTTATAATTCACCTTGCAAACCTTGATCAAGTGCTACAGGTTGCCTACAAGTTCATAGAATAATGAAAGTTAAAATGGGAGGCAGAGCTTTCTCCTACAAAGCCCCCAAATGATGGAACAGTCTTCTGATAAATCTGTGCAACTCTGACACAGACTCAATGTTTAAATCTAGGCTCAAGACTTGTTTAGGCATTCGGCCTGTAGTTATGGTTCCAGTTTTAGTCCTTTGTATGTTAAAGGTACCAAAAATCATGTCTAATTAATTTCCTCCTTCTGCCGAGTTTCTCACGCCAATGGTGACCCTTCGTTGGGAGATGATATCAGATGGAATGACCAGCCATGCCAAACATACTCCCTCTCCCATCCCTACATACACATATTACATGTTTTAATTGAAATGTTTAATGCAAACTTGATGAGTGACACACATTGACTGTTCAGTAGGATATATGGTCACCCAAGACTGGCAAAACACACCGACAGCAATGGGGCATGGACAGAAACAAATTGTCCAGAAGTTGTTGTGGGGATCCTTTTTGCATTAATTTTATACAAATTTTTGTGAGCAGTGTAGATCCAAGCCATAGCAGCGCTTATGTGATCGTAAAAACAAACTTTGGTCGTGATTATTCTTATCTACTGACCAAAATCTTATGGAAATCCGGTGGAGTCAGATGAAGAGATCTGGCCTCTGTATCTCTTCATAATTATACCCCTGCAAAACTAGTAATTGACAATAGCGTAGGAGTTTCTAAACTCCTAAACTCCCTTAATTTATAGGCATCCAAAATTGTGGTTTTGTTAAAATATTGTAAGGGTTTTAATTTTTCTTAGAATAAACTTTCTTCAAATGTAACTTCCTCTCATAGTTTCACAAGGAAAATAAACCACTCCATAAAATGTTCTTTTCATAAAATCTTTTCTTTTGGTCTTCAGCAGGGATGCCATAAACTCTGGACTGCATTACTTATGGGTGTATAGCAGATGCACTTTGTTCCTCCTTAACTAGCGATTAAAGTTTAGAGTTTAGAGTTAAGATTAGAGTTTAGGTTAAGTAAAATTGTCTGAGGACACTTTTGAGCATTTATTAAATAAAGGCCTCTGTAACTGTCCCATAGCCATATACAATATATTTATATTGCTATTTATATTCATATTGTTAATCCCATTGATCCAAGATATATTGTTCCAATGTGATAGTAAAAACATTTTTGTTTCCAATTTAATTTTATTTAGTTGTAATAATTATGGTCCCTGCACTAATTTTCTGGGTAAACTCATTTTATAGGAAGATGAGAATTGTTTGCATAACAATAACTGGATAGTCCATACTTTCCAGCATCATGTCCCAAAGGGAACATAAATTTAACTCTATTTTAGAACTCCTCCTACAAACTGAGTTCATATCTCGACATATCTTTTTTTAGAAGTTTTACATTTGTTTGCTATAATAACACTTGTACACCAATCAGCCATAGCACACCACTTCATGAAAACAGTATTCCCTAATGGTAGCGGCCTCTTTCAGCAGCATAATGCACTTTGTCACACTGCAAAAGTTATTCATTAATGGTTTGGAGGATGAAATGTGATAAAGGTATGTGACATCTTGAAAAGTTGGGAATCTCCCAATTCCCAAATAAGCTATGGCTGCATCAACTCACAAGTGAAATGATTTGAAGCATTTGCTATTAATGTCATGGTGCTGGATACCACAGGGCACCTACAAAGTTCTCAGGAAGTCCATGCCTCGATGGCTCACTGCAATGATGACATAAGAGGGGTGTTAATGTTATGGCTGGCTGGTGTATATAGCACTTTTCATTGTAATTTTCCTTAACAGTAAAAATTAATTCAATATCACATTAATTTAATGTCCCATAGCTATACGGGATATGGCTAACTACAAATAACTATAAAGCCAAATCTGAAAAAAAAACTTGGAACAGTATTGAAAATGCATTTCTTACATTTACTTTGACTTTTATTTAGTTGCACACAATATGAACCTGGTATATTTCATGTTGTCAAAGTCAAATTTATTTACATAGCACTTTTTACAGTGGTGCATTGTCTCAAAATAGCAGCTCAAATATTATGTTAGGCCAATGCTAAATTGAGCAATCCTAGGGTGACAGTGGAAAGGAAAAACTCCCTTAATATAGAAGAAAGAAACCTTGGGAGGACCCATCCTCCTTGGGTGGCCTAGATGTGAATTGAAATAAATAAGTTGCAGTAATATTAAAATTAAGTAAATAATACCATTTCAATCAATAATATAATTTAAATTAGTAATAACATTTTAAATAAATAACTAAATAGATTTATTATAATGAGTCCTCAGCACTAAATTATTGGTGGCGCATTTTCTCCTTATAACTAAATGATGAGGGGGGTTACTGCACTCTGGCAAGACCCGGGCATAGTGGGACTGGTTTCTGTTGATGAAGAGTAGAGTGATGGTGGAGGAACTGGTACCAGAATATCAGCTTAGACAGAAAAAAGAAAATGTAGTTACTTATGGGTATGGAATCACTGATGTCAGGTGCAGCATTAACTATAGCAGCATAGCTAGAAGGGGAGGTACCAAAAGTTAACACAGACAATAAGCATCTCTGACTAAAGTGGGAAGTTTATTCCATAGTAAATATGAGAAAGCTTCTCTGCCTGCTGTGACTTTTTTAATTTTAGGAACTGTGTCTTGTCAACTTAAATTATTTTGTTAATAAACATCCATTCCTGCATTCAAGTCTGCAACATATTCCAAAAAAAGTTGGGATGGAAAAGTATTTACAACTTTCTAATGTTGTTTCTAATTAAATTCCTTTTCACCACTTGTTGCTGATAACAGTCTTTATGGTGTTTTAAGTGGCATGTGTGGCATTGTGTAACTCTGTGTAGTAGTGCTTGATCATGTTTTGCCACAGTAATCCCTTGCCCATGTGATTATATCAACTATTATTTAATGATGGTTCTGGATGCAATGCTGTATGAGGGATTGAAGATGACGGGTGTTCAGCTTAAGCTTGTCCCCTTGGCCCTTAGGTCCTGAAATTCTTCCAGATTCCTTGAATCGTTTAATGATATTATGCATTCTAGAGGGATAAATATGCAAATCACTTCCATCTTTCTCTGAGGAACAATTTTTTTTAGACATTTCAATATTTTTTCATGTATTTGTTGAAAACTATAGATCCTCTGCTCATCTTTGCTCCTCAGAGACTCAGCCATTCATAGATTCAGATTTTGGACCAAATCATGATTACAATTACCTGTTCAAAATAACACCATTATTTAGTGGTTTTAATTAATTACGAGCTCCCCTATTGTTGCAATACCAACTTTTTTAACGTGTTTAAAGCCTGAAAAGCGGGAATTAAATGAACAAAAAAAAAAAAAAAAATTAAATGAAGTTGACCAGACTCACACATCAACACATCAAATCTGATAAACTACAGAGATTTCACAACTGGCTAGTTTGTGCTGGGGGGTCTGTATTTTGGCATGAGTTGCTCTGGCCAATCAGCACTCTTCAAGCTTTACACATCACGGTTTAGTCCCTCCTAGGCTCGTTTGCGTCCGCAGGCAAGCACAGACTAAAAACTACCTGTTTCCAAGTACTGGGTTTGCTAATTTTCTCTAGTAGATTAGTAATAAAGACGTGCCAAACTGAGTTGAGCAGGTACCATGCTGTGGTAAATCTTCATTATTATGATCTTCATCCTCACTGAGCATGTCTGAGGGATGCCAAATGACACAAGAAATCATTCCCCAAGCTGCAACAGCGACCTCGTCCAAGCCCTAAGTGATACAGTCATCTATGTCATATAAATTCTGCAGTGGGTAAATCAATAATCAATGGTACCTCATGCTAGTCATTACTTAGTCTTCATGTTAACCTAAACAGCACGAATTGAGAATTAATATAAGGCCACTCACATTACAAATAAAAGCAGCTGATATAGTAAAAGCAGATTATTCTCCCTAGAATTTCCACTTATACTGCTCAGAAAAATAGAAATATCTCCTATTTTTGTGAGCAGTATAGTAATTATTAGTAATTATTATTAGTGCTAACTATCTAACTTATTGTTTCAACTTTTCTCCTCCTTTTTGTTGAGGACTTAATAATCAGTAGTATTACCTTTAATATTAGGTAACAACTTTACACTGAGAAGAAATTATTTAGTATCAATTATTGTAATTCTTTAATTGGAATGATTAAATGTTAGCAGACTCCAGCTCACCAGGAAAAATATACTCTGGGATTTTATAGTAAAACTGTTCATTTCTTGACAGTTTTAATGCGAAGTTTCACAGTTTTACCATGAAGTTTAAGGTTATATGATTTTGTATGGTAATTTGGCCACTTCATGGTTCTGCTGTCAAATGTCACAGGAGATTTTTCCTGGGTCTCCTTATTAATCCAGTAATGACAGTTTAATGGATGACATGCTGCATATTTTGAATTGTATTATCCTCTAGAACTCAGTGGTATGATCAGCCAGAAGAGCTGGTTCACTTTTGTATTGATTATATGAGTGCTTATGGTATGAATTGTATTGAAGTAGCAATAAAAATACTTTGAAAACGATCAGAACAGTCATCTGAAACAAGCTGTTTTCTGAGGTGAGTCTGTTGTAGCCTAGTGGTTAAGGTACTGGACTCTGGACATGATGGTCCAAAGGGTTCAAATCCCACCTCTGCCGGAGTCCCTGAGAAAGACCCTTAACTATTAACCTCCGACTATTGCTTGGGTTGTAAGACTGTATGAACAGTAAGTCGATCTGGATAAGGGCGTCTGCTAAATGTTGTAAATGCTAACTGATTGATTAGCTGATTCTTTTTAAATGTGTCCGTTTAATTCATGGTGACCATAACAGACTGTTACTTCCCAACTCCATCTAGCGGCGATTTGTGAATCAACAATCAATATTTATTTAACGGACGGGAATTAGAAGCACGCCCGTTATCAATTAGTACGAAGAAGCCTTACGAGCTCAAAATACAAAAATATGTCACCTCAATACACATATTATTTTAGGCTTTTTTGGTAGATGTTTTAAATTACGAAAAAATATGCCAATAACCCACAACAAAAGGTAGTGCTAATCAAAACGAATCACTGTGCACCTGATATGTTCTGTCAAATTGGTTCTTTGTTTTGTACCTTTAATTAGTAAATAATTGCACAACACAATATAGGACAATAAGTAACTGTTCGTCTAAAACATTAAAACCACACTCAAACAAAACAAAAACAACGTTAATTATCTTTTTACAACAGCGCTTGAAAAACTCTGAGATTTATTACACTGTAAGTATTAATAATTAGTAGTAAGTTCTCTTAGTCCACATGTTAAAATTTCAATTAATATTCAGAAATAAAACCTATGCACACTTAAACAAGGGATAAATCAATATGGCCAGACGATTTGGCTGGAACATTTCCTAATCAACAAGGCATGTGGGATGTACCTAGTCAGTGGACAAGGTGCTACAAACCACAACTCAGAAGAAGGGAGTTGGCACCCAAAGCTCCCCACAAGGTATCGGTCACCTAGCTGCAGACCATGTAGACCAGAACATGTTGGGCTAGTAGCAACGAAAGTAGGTCGTCTGGTCTAATGAGTATCGTTTCCATTTCAATCACGTATGATGTGCACCCTTTACCTGGCGATGGCATCACGATGAACTATGGGTAGAAGACAACGGAATGGAGGACGATGCTGTGGGCAACGATCTGTGGGGGAACCCTGGACCTGGGTGATTTATGTAGATGTTACTTTACCTTACGTTTAAATAGGCCTACCTGCTTAAGCAGCGACTTTTAATGTTGTTTCTGACTGGAGTATATTCAATAGAGAGCCATTTACTATTGTGTCACCTAAGGTAGCTGTCCAGGTCCTGAAAAACGGAGCTGTAGCGCCACTCTTTGACAGTCTGAATAATCCAGAGTTCAGTTTTATATATTATTAGGATATATACAGTATGTCTGATTTGCAACGTCTTATATTCTAATATGTGTCCTTGAATATCCTTACATCTTTACACAGTCCACTGTTTTATATCAGGACACGTTCGATTTAATGTCTAAATTATGTTAGGTATAAGGAACCGACTGTCTAGGGTTTTTTTTCCGCACAAGTTTATTTAACCGATTTCGTACTGCCACCGTGTGGCTTTTTTTTATACAGTAATTACACTGTTTCCGCTGTTTCTCACAATTAGTCTGGCACAAGCTACCAAATACACTTTGCCTTTCAAATTTAGTACAATACTTGATGCATTAGCTATATACAGGCACAATAACATTTGTGCACAAAATTACGGAATGCAAGTCATAAGTAATATTTAGACTCATCAATCCGCGTGTTAATATTATTAATGTGGTATTTCTTTGTTCAGATAGTATTTGTTTAATTTTCTTTCACCTTTTGTCTGTTCTTGTCCTTGATTTTTTTTTCCTATCAAGGTCAGTAATTTGCCAGACCCCTCCCCGCCTTGTGCGTAATGTGCGTAGTGTAATCTAATATGTAATGTGTTGCTACTCAGTCAAACTTCCGAAATCTTAGTCCACTCCTCCAGATAGATCCTAAAAGTATCTCAGCTGCTTCCTATCAGATGGCATTTTGCGAACAAAGCAAGGTAGTTGTGCATTTTACTCTGGTCGGGATGCGCTGTGAATGGAGGTAGCACAGTGACAGAACCACCCATGATAGAGTCGATTCTGGTGGTGGATAAAAGAAGATCATACAGCAGCTGATCTACACAGGTCAAAGTCAATGGGATTTAAGCTGCTTCTGTTCTCTCGCCGTTTCTTCTCAGTAAAAACGCACCTGGTTTTACCCTTGAAATCTATTTTTCCCTGCTGTTTTTGATTGTCTGCTGTTTGCCACTAGTTGGATCTGCTTTACAAGGTAACTGCATGAATTAACTGCATGGATTTAATGGCAACTTAAACGATAGCTACTCTAACAGGTGCCATATTTAGGCTGCAATTTTTGTTTGTTGCGTTGTATTAATGAGAAACAGGCGATTTAAATGTTGATGGTCTCATTGTTCTTCATAAACCAGTGATCAATCTTACATTTGGTTTCATCCACATGCACTTTATTTATGAGACATGTTTTTTTCTGACGTAGCCTAATAAACTCACCAGCAAAATGTTTATGCATGACTAGATCTGTTCTCAAAACACCCTGGTTGTACACATTAAAGTAAATATAGTTTTGACTTTATTATAATTCAAATAATGTACACTTTACTTGCGTGAAAACTTTTACCTGTTTTCTCAGTTAACCCTTCTGGGGAATGATCTGGGAACTAATATTGATCGTAATTTCCATTTTAAAGTTTATGTCCCGAACCATCCTGTTGCAGTCTGTGTGCTGACTAAATTCTAGACTACATAAACTGGTGAAAATTCGTCCAGAAAAATGTCGTGTATAAAATGGACAATAAACTTTTCTTTCCCTTTGTCAGCGCATGTGACTGTTTATCTCCAGTGAAGAAAGAGCAGTGACGGTGCACTTTGGTCTGAGGTCTCCAGTCCCGTGCCTTTAGAGAGATGGCGGCGTCGGCGGCTCCTTCCTCCTCCTCTTCTTCCTCCTGCGGCGCTGAGCCCAACCCCAACACGACAAATTTACGGCCACCTGCGTCAAGTAGGTGCATCGCACACATAAAACGCTCTTGCACTCCGGCTATTTACTTTGTGGCTGCTGTCGTCAATCTTGTCCTGGGAAGGGGGTGTAGGGAGGGTGATGATGGGGGTGAAATTGCCCTCATTGGTCACAGCCTCAGGTGCAGCAAATCACACTCATTCAGTGTTAGAATTAAAAACGCCGTCTGGGGACAATTGAAGATGACAAACACCCACTGAGCATTTTGTCTGGTTGTATCATTTTACAAATTACGATTTAGCCTGGCAGGTCTTGGTGGGCTAAATGTAAAGAATGTAAATGACAGTGAAATTGCTAAGTAGCTATTTTACTCAGGCTATAGTCGATTCGATTTTTTAAAATCTGTTTGGGGAGTTATATTGACTTATATTAAGGTATGCATTTAAGTGTGGAATTTATATATACATATATAAATAACTCCGCGGCATTATTATTATTATTATTATTATTATTATTATTATTATTATTATTATTATTATTATATGGTTAAATTCTCTTAATAGCATACTGCTGTTTTCCATTTTTCCTAGTCTTAAAGAAAACAGGGCTCCTGGCAGCGTTATATAGCCTACCATAATTAAGTGAAGAGCAGGTCTAATTGTTGTGACATTAAATTGGCTGGAATGGCTCGCTGCGCTCTGGTGCATTATCGCTGTGTCTGTAAAGGAAGAAAGAAAGCTTTAACTCTGAGAAGAGATATGCTTTTTTTTATATATAAAAAACGTACATCGGCGCCTCTACAAAAATCAGATCATAAAAATTAAGAGATACTTCAAAATGAAATCTCCCATAATGAAACATCCCCTAATTTTATGAGCAGTGTAGTAAGCTATGGTTTAAAACAAACTCTGCCTTATTTACAGACCTACATCTGTGTTCTCTGTTGATCTATAAAAAAAAAACACCATAACATTTTATTGTAGAAGTAAAGTCAGACATTTTAATTAAATTGGAAGATTGACATGTACTTCATTTATATCTGCATAACTTGCATGTTCATATATATTCAGTGACGTTAGTCCCATGGTTAAGGTGGTAGTAAAATACATTTTGGATTTAGCTTCATTTGCGCATCTGTGAAAGAAATAAATGCTATGCCTTCTCAGATTGTGTGCTTTCTCAAAGACAAGCATGTGTAAGGAAAAGCTGCAGGTCTATTTTCTGGATAACAGAGAGAGACAATAGCTTTGGTAAAATGGGCGACTTGGTCCACACTTTTCATGTTCCAGCACAGGACACTGTTTATTGAACATATTTAGGAACACTATTTCTTATATTACAATTGCAGATGTGAACTGTGTGCTTTATTTTCATTAATGGATTAATTTCCTCACTTTTTAGGTTATGACTGGAGTGGAGTTGCACACGGATGTACGAGGAAGCTTGGCATGAAGATATGTGGTGAGGGCATTTTATTAGGCTATGTACAGCAAATAAGCAATTTAATAGCATTTACTACAACTAATTAGCACCTCATTGTGGTAAACAGACTGGTTTGCGCATTCGAATGATTTTGTAACAGTTTTACCACTGTATATTTAATCAGGCAAAAAGTATAGCATTGTTGTTTTATCACTCGTTTGAACTGTTTCCCAAAGATAATACCGAACAAAACGTGAATAGTTTTGTTCTGAAATCGTGCTTGGCGCCCCCATTCGGTTGTGTTTAGCAGACGCTCTTATCCAGAGCGATTTACAATTATTACAGATTTACAATCCAAGCAATTGTGGGTTAAGGGCCTTGCTCAAGGACCCAACTGTAGCACAGGTGGGATTCGAACCCTGGACCTTCTGTTCCAGAGTCCAGTGCCTTAACCGCTAGGCTACCACAGTCCCCACAGTAAACATACAGTTCAGTTAAATAATTTATGATTAAATTAATGATTAAAAGTCACAGCAAAACTCGAGTCTGAAAGCTAGCCCGCTTTGAACATTATTATTTCAGTGAACTGTTTAAAATGGGAACAACGTGTACGTAATAAGAGAGAGAATTACCAATAATACATATATTGCGAAGCAGGGAATTATTTTTTAAAACTCATTGGACAAATATGCTGCTATTCTTTGGAATTAGTCATATTGGATATATCCCATAAGATGAGCTAAATAGTTTAGATAGCAGCTGCATCAGTCACTCCTATATATAACAAATACATATTTACTTCTAATCTCAGTGTCCTGCAGAATTAATGCACAGAGGCAATCTATTAAACAGAAGGCTGTGATTCTCTGCGTCCGCGTGTTTTACTGAGATAACGTTTCGCTCTTTGTGTAACGCTGCACTGTTATTGTAAGATTAAGGCACCATCTGATAAGCAAACGTTGGTGCTAAAGGCGGAGAACCTCTGAAATAAATCCTGCATAAGTGCCACTTTATTGCAGGTTATCCCAAACTGTATTTTATTTCAAACATGTAGCATATTTTAGAACGTAAAAAAAAACCGCGTAGTGAATGAAGAAAATACGAATTTCTATTCCGAATTGAAAAGGCTTTTACGTAAATGCACGAAACTGTTACGTCAGAGAACACTTTTATACTTTTTATATAGGCATACAGCTAATCTGGTCAACTTTTGTGTTGTTATTTCGAAATCTAGTATTACTACTAAACGACCATTTGCAACGTTTTAAGTTCATCCTGGAAGTCAATTACTAGTCAATTTCCAGTGCGTAATTGCAGATAGGCTGCACTTTCTCCCTCAAACCATATCTCGTTTTGGGAAATGGTTATTTTGAGGCAATGCAGATCAGTAAGGCGAATGCAGCGTACGCATCATTAGGTGCATGCTCAGTAAATCAGCGGTCGCTGGAGTGTGTGATGGCTTCGGTGTCTCTGATCGCCTTCAGGGAGATTGAGGCTCTAAACGGTTCCCATTTGTTTTTGCTTGACTGATGTCATGGGCCGAACCTTTTCTTGGCTATGGCTTAATCCACAAACAGCACAACTTTACGGGCAATTCTACAATCTCTGTACGTCTCCTTAAAGCAGGAACAGGAATGGAAGGAATCCTGTTCTCTCTGTTTGATCATTTAGGTTTTCTTCAGAAGAACAACAACGTAAATGAAAAGGACCGGATTGTAGTCTCATTAAACGAGCAGACCTCACAGAAGCTCTCCTTACAAAATCCACGCTTCAATCAAACAGAAACTGACTTCTCCAATTTATATGCCAGAGGTGAGGAAGCTCACATCCTATATTATATGTTTAGTTCACAACATATTTATTATGTAAATGTAAGGATTTGTGTGCTGTAGGTAAAAAAAAGTTTTCACAATCATGATATTTAATACCGAAGCTGGCAAGCAAAGGACACAAATACAGATGCAAAACACGTTTTAGTCGATATTTAAAGACCTGATCAATCAGCTGCATTCGTTTCCTGTAACAGTATTATGTGTATAGCTTATCAAAATACAGAAAGTGTATTCTGATATTTATTTTTTAGTAATTTTACATTGATTAATCTCCTGAACCAGATGGTTTTAAATGTCCTTCTATTGAATTCTGTTCTAAATCTTACTTATTTACAACAGTTAGATTAAAGATTATAAATACTGAAGGTATTGCCATTGAATGTAATGCAAATAACATATGTACATAATGTTTAACGGTAAAATTTAATCCTAATGCTAATTACTATAAATATACAGTTTGTCAACATAATGAAGTTTCCTTATCAAATTATAAGACATAGTTTAGATAAGCAACCCAATCTGAAATATATTTGTTTGGCACGTTTTCCATGAATAATATGCACACAGTTGGTGTATAGTACCTGAAATAAGACATTTATTCGTTTAGACCTACTACCTGCCAAGAATGGTGAGGAGCCTACAATGCAGTTCCTCCTAGAGGTTGTGGACATCCTCATGAACTATGTGCGGAAGACGTTTGACAGGTCCACAAAAGTTCTAGATTTCCACCATCCACACCAGCTGCTGGAGGGGGAAGAAGGTTTTAACCTGGATCTCTCAGACCAGCCTGAGAGTCTGGAGCAGATTCTAGTGGACTGTAGAGACACACTGAAATATGGTGTCAGAACAGGTGAGAAACTTGGCATGAACAATATTTAACTCGAATATGGGTGATGTAAATAAAGCACAGGTTATTGATTATCATGCTGGATGGTTTCATTTCATTTCCCTGTCATTTTAAATAGAACAATTTATTCTAAGTCTCTTGTTTTTGCTTCATCTCTTCAGGTCACCCCAGGTTTTTTAACCAGCTCTCCACAGGGCTTGACATCATAGGCCTGGCTGGAGAGTGGCTCACTTCAACTGCAAACACTAATATGTGAGTTCTTTTGTAACACAGACTCCCAACTTAAAAAAAACTGTTAATTAATTGAATCATTTAAACACCATATAGCTGCATTTTTAAGACTTACACTAAGCTTTGTGGACACCACATCTGATTATTGAGCTCTGCTATTTGAGCAGCAATCACTTGAAACATCCATAATACACTGCTCACAAATATTGGGGTATATTTCAAAATGAATACAACGCATTTTCTGTAATGCAAATCAAATGCAAAAAATATTTTATTTAACTGGTGAAAATGTAGTATATAAGAGTATACTAAAGACTGAAAGTCTTGCCCTTGCAATTCCTCTGTAACACACAATTTTCCTGAATGAGAAGCTGGGGGAGCCATAGGATGTCTGGAAGCTGCATCCATGTGTCGGACTGCATGTTCGCTGACCAGTGGTATGCATTCCGTTATCTGCTGAACACTGTAGAACCTGTAGAAGATGGGCTGATGAGCATCGTCATGGGAGCTGTGATGCGCGGTCAACTGTCATCTTCTCTGATGAATCACGGTTCAGTTTTCAGTCTGCCAATCATTGTGTCCTGATCTGGCATAAACAAGGAACACAAAAGAATCACCGTTTCCTGAGAAAAAGGGACTACTTGTGGTGAAATAATTTTTTGGGCTGGCATCAGCATTGGTGGTTGTACCGAGCTATGCTGGAGCAGTTGGAAAAACATTTTTTTTTTACAGTTTGCAGGGCAAACGCATGGACTAGCCTCCACATTCTCCAAATCTGAATCCCATCATACACACTTGGGATGTACTGGAAGACGTTTGGCAAACTGTCCAATACCTCCCACAACACTTCTTGAGCTGGAGGTTGCCCTGAAACAAGAGTGGCAAAGGATCCCACAAGAACTGCTGGAAGATCTTTCCATGCCCCACCACTGTCAGTGTGTTTTTGACAGTCTTGGGTGACCATACACTAAACTGAACAGTCACTGTGTGGCACTCTTGTCCAGTTTGACACACTGCTGCTCACCCCTATGAATGTCACTTGCTGCTTAATCACATTAATTGAGTTTGCATCTCATTTGCTTAATCCAAAACTTTCTTTAACTTTTCATTTGTGGCAAACCTTTGCCGCCATAGTGTACAATTTGTCGTACATGTACATTCGTTTTTGTATATTGCCTTATTCGTTGTTGGTGTGATCACCAAACCACTCTAGAGATCCCCAGTTCAATCCTGACTTCAGATTCTGCCTGTGTAGAGTTTGCATGTCCTCTCCATGTTTGTATTGGTTTTACCCTGGGTTCTCCAGTTTCTTCTTGGACCCCAAAGCATGCATTAGGTTAACTGATTGCAGTAAATAGCCCCTGTATGCTCCTGTTGTGAATGTTGCCTCATAGTCCAAAACTCAGTGGTTAAGGCCTTAGAACGGGTGTGAGCTCAAATTCTGGCTATGCAAGCATCCATTGTTGGGTTATTGATTTCTGGATATATGACTATTATAATAGCATTGCAATTATTTATTATTATTATTTTTATGAGTAACTACAATAGATAATAATCATTCAGTTATGAAGACGAACCAAACACTCTATCCATTACTTCATATTAAGCATACAATGCATCCTTGGTCACTGTTAGTTATGCTAGTTTCCAGCTATAGCCAGCACAAGAATAAAGAGAGAATAAATATCAAGAGGTGAACACACCAGTACAGGAAGACCTCTAGAGGTCAGACATTTTATCAGATATTTTATTATATGCCCCCTAACTATTTAAAGGCCAATAAAATGTACAGTGTCATTCCACTGTTTTTCCATAGCAATGCAGTTTACTGACCTCTTTGGCATTCAGACATTTTAATCAATAATCCACTGTGACTACATTTAGAGAAATAGTTTTTGCTGTATCATCTGGCAGTGTTACTGTATGCAGAAACAGTTTGTAATGGCCATAGGAAATAATAAAATCCAATCCTCAGGTTAATTTATTATTCGTCAAAGTTTCATACCAAGATATGGAAGCAAATTGCCTGGTCTTTCTTCTGTACAGTTAACATAGGCATTTTTGCTGTTGTCCCTTTAATGTGATTTGTCACGGTATACTGATGCTGCTCAGTTTGAGATTTAGTTAGTCTATTAACTGTGTTATTCTACAGTATTATGACTGTAATCAGCAAATTGGGACAAGAAGTAATGTTTATGCTTGTGTTGTGTCCATGTATCTATGTAAACAGCACGATTAACCGCATTTAATGCAAGTATGATTGGGAATCAAGTTTTCCAGCAATAAGCTCAGAGTGTTCTAAGCAATATGACAAAGCTTTAACTTAAACTTTACATTTAATTTTCATTTCAATTTCATTATTTAATGAGTGAATACTTTAGATGATACTAGCGTGGGTGTTCACACACTGGTAAAAGGGTGAAATATTTTTTTTCAAAAATATCAATTTAATATCTGTTTCATTAATTCATTCCATTCATGCAAACATGTTTCCAAGTTACAATGAGTAGTCTATCAAGAGGAAGAATGTAACCATGTGGCCCGATGGCACAGTGCTGGAGTGCAGGGCTAAACCACCCTTGTTTGTATCCCACCACTGCTGAGGTTGTGATTCGTCTCCTGTCACCATATAGTTCAATATGATACCTAAGCTCTGACCGTCCAGATGTGCTTTCTGGATCTGTTAAGTTCAGGTGCATGGTTTCCTGGCACAGAAAGTTTGTATTGTAAAGTCATGTAGATTAAGGATGTATTTTCCAGATGCCATAAAAGCAAGGTTGCTCAGATTCAGTTCTCTTCAGGTTGGGGGCTAAGTGACAGACATCACAGACCAGGGGTGCTCCCACATTACACGAATAAACTGAGCTACTATTTCATTATATAGGTTCACGTATGAAATTGCTCCAGTCTTTGTGCTGATGGAACAGCTGACTCTGAAGAAAATGAGGGAGATTGTTGGCTGGCCAAATGGAGAAGGAGATGGGATATTTTCCCCAGGTGAGCCTCTCCATCACCTCCAATCACACAGCAATCATTAATTTTATTAGCCATAGCCATGCTGACATCACTGATTAACAGCAGTTAGTGACAAGAAAGCTGTTATTCTAAAACTCACGATATATTGTTATTTTAACTTTTACAGGAGGAGCAATCTCCAATATGTACAGTGTGATGATAGCCCGCTATAAGCACTTCCCTGAGGTGAAGACTAAAGGCATGACTGCTGCCCCCAGACTCGTGTTATTCACTTCAGAGCACGTGTGTATTCCCACTTTCATCAAAATAGATAGATGTACCTTACCTTGATAGTTCATATCTAATGCATATTTGGGTTCACTATCATATTAACCCTCATATACAGTGGGGACCAAGGGCTTGAGACCTGTAGTGGAAATGCTCTTATTTTGTTTTTGCCTGGATTTAATGCAAAGCATTTTCATTAATAATACAATGGCCCAAAACACATCTAGGCTTTGTGACAAGTTCTTTAAGATCTAAAAAAAAGTCAAGGAGTGTTTACCATCATAGATTTTGCTCCACATTCACCTGAATTCTATCAATCATTTATAGGTTCGACTGAAGACAGAGAAAAGTAGGCGATCAGTAATATCACTGATATATTATACAATAATAATAATAATAATAAGTCTGAGAAATCATCAGACTTAGCTGAAACTTCTGCAGTGCATGGCAGCTGGAGTACATGCTGCCATAACTAAAAAATGGAGAACATAACAAACACTGTACCAGTGCCATACCAAATTCTAAAATGCTTGTATGTCTTTTTCAAAAAACTGTTGCTGCTTACATGATTACTAATGAAAAGCATTGTACTAAGTTCAGAAAAAAGCAAAACCGAATAACTGTCAAAGGCCTCAGTAAATTAGTGGTCTCAGGCCTTTGGTCCCACTGTTCAATTTTTAAAAATGTGTGTAAAACTGTCTATGTATGTATATCTTTTATAGAGCCATTACTCTATAAAGAAAGCCAGTGCAGCTCTTGGTTTTGGGACAGAGAACCTGATTCTGCTCAGTACAGATGAGAGGTAAACCAGTTCTGTTGTGTGCTGTATGTAGGTTCCTGGTGTGCGTATGTTTGTGCGTATTGTGTGAGAATGGCTGTATTATAAATCAGTCTCTTTTTTCAGAGGAAGAGTTATTCCTGCTGATCTGGAAGTCAAAGTCATTGATGCCAAAAGGAAGGTGAGTCAAAATATGGTCAAAGAAGTGTCATTTCAAATGACAATATTACACAGTCCTTTATATGCATGCCTGTGTGATCAACAAAACCTATACGACATGGTAAATCTGCCATAAGGTTTAAATAATGTTCTATGGTCTGTTGCGTTTATCTACTTTAGTCGGTGAGTGCAATTCATCCACAGTGATAGTTCATCTGTCTTTATACTTTTTTCAGGGATACGTTCCACTCTTTGTGAATGCCACAGCTGGTTCGACAGTTTATGGTGCTTTCGACCCTATCAGTGAAATTGCTGACATCTGTGTGAAATACAACATGTGGCTTCACGTGGATGTAAGTGCAAAATGATAATTATATGCATATGAATCTCCTCCCAATGTTTCTTTTTTTCTTTCCCCTGTGGCCCCAAGTTATTATGTTATTAAGATATTTGTATTGCTGCTTTGAGACAAAGCTTTATTGTAAAAAATGCTATATGAATAAGACTTGACTTGGTCACAGGGAGCATGGGGCGGTGGATTGCTGATGTCCAGAAAGCACAGACACAAGCTAAATGGCATTGAGAGGTACATTTCATTCCCGACGGCTAAGCATTCTAGACATACATTCACCTGTGAATAATGTTAGTTTTACTTTTATTTCCATTTTTTTAAAATATTTTGGACAGGACAACAATTCATTATATTTTGGAATAGTCAAAACAAATAATTTTTTTTTCTCCAAAATAACAGAAATGTCAATTACACATGAACGTTGACTCAGACTATATTGTTAAAAGCTCTATTCAATTTAAACTATTAAATATTGAATAATTAAACTATTATTATCTAGAAACACAGAGACACAAGCTCGCATGCACACACATTGAATGGTCAAAATTATGTGGACGTTCCTTGCTCACAAAAATATGGGGATATTTCAAAATGAATATAAAGTGATTAAAAAAGAAGCATTTGATTTTATTGAATTAAACAAGGTCATCAGAAGAGCAAATGAAAAGTCAAAGAAAGTCGTCTGATTATGTAAATGATCTGCAAACTCACATATTGTGATTGATTATCAAGTGACATATTCGAGGGGGTGAACAGAATCAAGTCAAACCAAAAGAGAGTACTGCATTGACGGTTCAGTAGGGTGTATGATCACCCATAGACACTGACAGTGATGGGACATGGACAGGATCAGATTGGCCAGCAGCTATTGTGGGATCCTCTTTATATTAATTTTGAAATATTCCCTAATTCTGTGAGCAGTGTACTAAGAGAAATCAGTACAGTAACTGTTATCTTCAATTCTAGAAGAACAACCTAGCAGGGAAAAGGCTGTCATTTACAGCACTCAATACCAAATTTTTAACAACTTCATCACAAGCTTTGTGAATTTAACTTTGCGTGTCATGGCCCCCATTAGCCTAGGATTAAAAATGTGTAATAGCCCTATTGCTGTAATTGTATAAAAACACCACACCTGGCATTTAGAGCAACCCTGTTCTCTTTACAGAGCATTTGCCCCTCAATACCCCTAGCTAGACAGTTCGATCTCAGAAGGTCCATGGTTCAAATCTAACCTGTGCCAATCAGCCACTGGCAAGGCCTTTAACCCACTATTGATTGGATTGAAATATTGTATCAGTTGCTCTGACCCAGACACTACTAAATCTATATATACATATTAATCTCAACGAAAGATTTTCATAAAGCATATGGATGTAATGCTTGTGTGTCCACATACTTTTGGCCATATAGTGTCACTAAGCCTGATCTCATTCTGTTGTGTTATTTGTGTAGGGCAAACTCTGTCACATGGAATCCTCACAAAATGATGGGTGTTCCACTCCAGTGCTCTGCCATTCTGGTCAGAGAAAAGGTGAGGTGGAAAAACGCAAAGACAAGGAATGGGAGGGGGCAGTGAAGCAGAGACAGTAGAGACAGCGCTTGAAAAACAATGAGTGCATGTGAGAAGGAGTGAGTGGGGAAGTGAAAGAGATGAACAGGATGAAAGGGTAGAAGAAACCACGAGAATAAGAAGGAGGGTATGTGTTCACTGAAGTGTATTATTAACCATTCTGTTCACCCTTGGTTTCTCTTTCTCTCTAAATTGACATTTCTTTATGTGCTCGTCTGGAAGTCTGGTGGACCAACCTTTTGTGTGTATGTGTGTACCAGTTTATATATTACTGCGAGGACCAAAAGTCTCTACAAAGATAGATAGAAAGATATAGAATTTGTATGTGTGGAGTTTAAGATCTAGGTGAGGTGTAGCATTAATAATCTACATTACTCAATATGGCAATAAAAAAATCACCAAGACCTATGTTTCCTCTGTGTGTGTGTGTGATACAGGGACTTCTGCAAGGCTGCAACTCCATGTGTGCTGGTTACCTTTTCCAACCGGATAAACAATATGATGTCACCTACGACACTGGAGACAAGGCCATACAATGTGGCAGACATGTTGACATCTTCAAGTTCTGGCTTATGTGGAAGGCAAAGGTGAGTATAGAAGTGAACAAATGATGAATGGAAAACTGTGATTATTGAAAAATCAGGTAAGACATATAATGAAAACATTCAGTTTGCGGTTCCTCTAAAATACAGACAGGTTGCTTACTTTATTATATAACACAAACCTGTACGAACTACAGTAATGCTAGTGTCATTGTACTGTTTATTATTTCATATTTGACTGATCTCTCACAGCTCCATAGATCCCTGGTTTAATCCTGACCCCTGACTGTGTCGAGTTTGCATGTTCTCCTTAAAGGGACTTAGCCATGTAATCGAGACAAATGTGGGGAAAGTCAACCATAGAATAATAATAATACTACATGACATTATATAATATAATACATTTGTCATTTTCCAGACACAAAGACACCAAAACTGCATTCAGCTTACAATTACTTTGAAGATGTAACATCGAACCATCCAGATTACAAAACAATTAACAAAACCATGAATAACAACATAGAGGAATTTACATAAGTTATAATAGATTCATAACAGAAAAAATGATGTGGAGATGTTTTTTTTTTGCTGCAGGAGTCTTGACTGTTAGATTGACATAATGGATTTACAATACCAACCCATTTTTAGAAGGAATGTTTTTGAACGCTGGTGATAAATGGAAGCTTTCTAACAATACAGTGATCCCACACTTCCAACTCAACTGGAATGTGGTCAAGGCATCAACCCTGGAATCCAATAGAAAAGAAAATTAATACAAGCAGTTAAGCACAGAATCCATCAAAGCTGGAAGATTTGTATATGAAGAATTTTCAAACGTTATCAATGCAAAGAAAGCTCCATTCAGTACTGACGTTGGGAGTTTAATTTTCTTGGTCAAGCGCCATTTTTTTTTTGTTTTTCATTTAAACTAAATATTATGGAAACCTATTTGATAAAAATTGCTCCTATGGAACATTAAATATTTTTCCTAACTCAGACACGCTGTACTATATTTTAACTTAATTATATACACACACACCACCTTGACACCATTTAAAATGGGGGAGGGCACTAAATATATTTGTGTTCAAGTGAAAACACCTCAAATATTATTCTGTGATTTATGTTGCAAATGATCCAGTAAATAAAATGTTATTCTGTAACCACAGAGTTCTATGAAATTAGATTTGTAGATTTGTCATCAAATTCATTCCTTATAATTCTTGCAAATAGATAACTTTGTGGATTCTTTACAGGATTGTTTAAAGTAGTTTTCATACTGTCCCATTCTTAAAAAGGCGTTGCATTATATTACAATTAAAAATGATGTGAAGGAAAACATACTGCATGTTCTACAACTTTAATTATGGTTGACAGATGATGCATTGTTAAGACTTATTTCTCCTATAACAGGGTACAGTTGGATTTGAGAAGCATATAGATCGATGTTTGGAGCTCTCTGAATATCTCTATAATAAGATTAAAAACAGAGAGGGCTATGAGCTGGTTTTTGAAGGACAGGTATGTATAATTATCTTGCCACATTTTTCAATCATGCATTACAGTTCTGTACAAAATTCCCAGGAACATAGACAAAACTATAAATATACCTTTAAAATAAGTAAAATTGAAGGTTTTATGTGACTAAAAGTACTATAAAGATAAGTACTTCAGGAAATTGTAAATGTAATTACTATTGGGTAAGACCAACTTCTGTCTTTAAATTCAGATTTCTTGGGAGTTTTAAAAGGTTATGCGCTGGTAACAGAGATTTGTACTGCTTTTCTGTGCAACTTGCTTGTTGTACCAGTTTTATCATAGAGTGCATGTAAATGACACTACTAGCGAAAATGCATGTATTTTCAAATTCTCTTGTTTTTCATTACAAATTATATAATCACCATGATAATTTCAAGTGAATATCTGATAAATGTCATCATTTATGTATTTGTTATCACCTTGCTGTAATGCCATAGATTTGAGCTGGCATGGACTCCTCAAGTTGATGATCATCCATGCTATCCCAGCATGATTTCACAATATTCCAAAAAGTATCTTGTTACTAAATGCTTGGCTGTGTCAGTCTTCCAAGCGCCCAATAAATGCTTGGGGACAAGCCAAATACTATCAGTTTAGATATTTATGTTTTCCTTTTTTCACTCATTGAGTTTCACTCAAATTATTTCAGTTATATGCCATATTTGTATTGGTTAAATTAACTAATTAAATAATTAAACAAAAAGAAAATATGCAGTATATTTTTACTGCACAACGCACAACTAAAACATTGAATCATTAATTGTTTTGAATATATTTGACGGCAAGTGAACAGTCAGTTCTCCTAATCACCTTGCTGGAAGCAAGAAAAATGGGCACACATAAAAACCTGAACATTTTTGGAAGATGACAAGCCAGTGGAGAGAGTATGATGCACTGATCAATGTTCTACAGGGAAATCCTGGTTTGGGGCATTCATGTGGACATCAATTTAACATCAACCACTTACCTTAACTTGGTTGCAGGCCAGTTAGTCATAATGTTTTGTCTCATCTTTTCTCACAGTGATGCATGTTCATGACGGTCCTGCTGCAAGTTAATAAAACCCTGTATTTTTTTATCTTTAAGCTTAAGAGATTTTAGCTTTAATAATTTAGTGCAGTTAAATATGGCAGAGTATCATTCTGTTTTTTATTTTCTCAGCCTCAACATACCAATGTGTGCTTCTGGTACATTCCACCAAGTTTGCGTGGCATGACAGATGAGGAGAAGAGGAGGCAGAGACTCCACAAGGTAAGATCTATTTGGTTATTTAAGAACTGATCAAGGACTTTTAATACAAAGTTAAAGGATCTGCTCCACTTAAGCACCATAGCTAATGGTGTACTGTAAGAATAGTGAACTGTTCTAGATTATATAAGTGTGGGTCACACTGCCAAAAGGCAGTTATGCAAGAACCATTGTACAGAAGGAGTCAAAAGTCACAGGACACTTTTCATGCTACGTCGTGGACTATTCGCAAAGGCTGCCAAAACTATTGTTGAGGTTTGTTTGTCTTCAGGCAATCACTACGTGGCTTGCTGTCCATAGTCCTGGTTTCTTGAAATTTCATGTGAGGGATACAACAGAGACCGATACAACAGAGGTCTTTCTGGGTGTCAGTTGTTGAAGTCTGCGGTTATGATACGGCAGCTGTTATCCCCGGACAAAATAATTGTCAATTCCATCTTCAGTTACCTGTGATGAGCAACAAATTTTGACATTTTTGTTGATAACTTCTGAACTACAAGGGATATTGCAAATCTGATAGTGACAACCTATTCCCGACACAATTGTGCTCTTTTTGGTCTGCACCATGACCATCTTCCCATTGGTAAAACTTGCCTTTGATCCAATATGGCGGCTTTCAAGATTGCAGCCATGTTCTGAACATCACCCATTACCCATTACTTGCTGGGGTATTCAGATATATTATTTCCCCTGTCAGTTACTGAAATAAAAAGGTGTTGTCTTTTGACTCACCTGTATAAACCATGTTTTTAAAAATATCTTTTGTATCTTTTGACTGAATACTAATGCTTTCTCTTCCCCAATCAGGTGGCACCCAAAATCAAGGCAATGATGATGGAGTGTGGATCAACGATGGTTGGCTACCAACCTCAGGGAGACAAGGTCAACTTCTTCAGAATGGTAATTTCCAATCCGGCTGCCACCAGGTCAGATATCGACTTCCTGATTGATGAGATTGAAAGACTGGGACAGGACTTATAAATTGAAAGGAAATATAGTCTTACATGTGCTTATAGAATCGTTAACCAGTAGAACAGAAAATTGAGGTAGCCTTTCTCAAGTCATGCCATTGATGAGATATTCCAATAGTATATAAGCAGTACTGATGATTAAACGGGGTTGGTGATGTTATCTCTGAATACTTTAGCTTTTCTGAACAATCACTAAAGCTGCCACTGAAGGTGAAGCCACATATCAGAGCTTTTGATCTCTCAGTATAGCAATCAGAGAAGAAGACAGCACAGCATTAGCAGAAGCTGCAGCTGTGCACAATCTTCCAAGGTGTTCTCGCTGTAATGTCTTCTCCTTCATTCTATTCCAATAATGTACCAATCTGTTCTGTGTAGGACATTCATCTGTGTTAGTGTAACTATGGCACATTGATTCCAGATTTCTCTGCACTAATACTAGTATTTTAAGCATATAATCAATTCAAATCAAGTAATTGTTAGTGTTGTGTGGTTGAATGCCTGTTACCTATTCTCCTGTATTACAGTACAACGTAATGGGATGTAATCCATTATCAATTCCATATTAGCTACGATATTTAAGAGACATGTTCTGGAGCTGACAAGTACTTTGTGTTGATTGTATATATTATTGTTATATGCCATTTGTGACAAATGTATTACATAGTTTTACAGTAAGAGATGTTTGAACAGTCCTTAAAATTATATAGTTACTGATTAAGATTTTATTTATACGAAGATATTGTGTAAAATACACATTTCAGTGCATTTGCAAGCAACCATTGTTTGTATTTGAGAGGATATTGTGAGCAATAGTGTTTTAAACAATGAGATTTCAATGTATTTATTGACCAAAGAGATAGAAACTAAGCAACATTTAATAATCACTTTTATCTGTATGTAATTAGTGAATCAGGTAAGGATATAGGTGAGCTCATACAGTGTCAAAATAGTGCAATTGGTGTCTTGTAGCTGTGATTATAAATATGGTTACATTATGAATGTTAAAAAATGTTCATCTTAAGTGAGAAGACACTCAGCTAAGAGAGGTAGATAAGGTTTAGGTCCTAAAGCACAAATTTATTTGACCCCTTAAAACACATGCATAGCACATTTACTCAATAGGTATGGAGGATTTTACTGACATTTTAGTCTATGACCGGTTTTAAAATAAATGCTGGTGACTTCATATAGTAATTTTGTTTCTTTTGGGACTGGGCTTAGAAGAGACAGTGTATAGAAAATCAGCCCTGAAAATTTCTTGAAAGGCCCAAATGATCACACCTACATGCTTTGGGCTTGAGCTAATCAGTGTAAGCTACAGTAGAGAATGTGCGTTTTGATTTTACATATGAAATGCTGATTAAAGCCACGTACCTTAAGAAACATTCACGTTTAAGCATACTTGTGCAGGAATGTTGTTGTATAAATACTGCAAATAAAACATACATTTAACAATCATATAATCTTTCCTCATTGTATTGTGATTACTAAGTTGATAAGTTAAAAATACCTATGTCATACAGGATGTCACATATGTCCAGCATCCCAGACGACAAAAGCTTTAGTGTACAGAACCTGCTTAGTATTATCATGCACCATTATTCACATATCCCATTAAAGCACTTAGGTGGTGCAGAGGTGTAAAACAATAACTTACCACCATGCTGATCAAGACTACCCTTGGCAGTCAGGCATCACACAGGCAGTCTAGTGCTATCAACAGTGAACATTTCCCAGCACTGCAAAAGACTGGCTGCCTGTTCATTGTACATGCTTTCCATTGCCCTGTGACAGACTCTGAAGTTCCCAGGAGCCTGACCAGAGTATGAGGAGTTTAAATGTGGAAGTACATAAAAATAAACAATAAATCCCTAATTCTTCTTACTGCTTAAAACATGTCTGCTATCACCACTAGGTGTTTTTGATTAACTGATTCTGATTGCAATCAGGTTAAATCAGCAGCAACTTCTTATGAGCCTTTTTACCCAAAAAATAATAGAATAGTATTGAGTGTTAAGGAATGACTCAATATCAATTAATCGATATTAAACGCTCTGCAAAGGACAATCAAACACAATGACTGGTAAACACGTAGGACGTTATAGAATATAAACATAGCACATTAAAGACATAAAAGAATTGTATTGATGATCAATTCTACTTCACACAGTAAACAGTTATGACAGTGGGAACATCAGACTTTTAAATAAATAAGCTTTTAACAATAGTGGAAAATTACTGCTCAGACAATACGAACATTTTAGTTTTTACAATTTTCCCAGAAAACACAGGACACAGGTTTGATGGGACACCAGTCCATCACATGGTTCACAGATGGTCCCTGGTAGAGTGCTGTGGGATGGAGTGCCCAGCCTCTCATCTCTCAGGCACAGCCAATTATATGTGCATAAGATGCCCGACCCAGGTGGAAGGCACCACTGGATCTCAAACCTGGGTTGCCACCATGGTGGGACCTATATTGTATTTACACTGCTCACAAAAAATAGGGGATATTTCTTTTTGAAATGAATAAGCAGATATTATATTTTTGTGTGGTCATTTAAACATAATAGTGAATGCTTATGCCTGCATGTTACTTTCCCATAGTATTATGTATCTGCCTATGTGTAAACCCTTGTTTATCAGAATCAAAGCATCACATTTGGTAAATTAGTATTGATGGCACCAGCTACATATTATTCAGGTCCTACATAAGACACAGAGTATTTCAGAGTGTTAAAGTTCCTAATTTCTGGCAGAACCTCAGGGGTCTCCTGAGGTCACTGCCCCATTACATGCATGGCTGGCCATGACAGACAAAAATCAAATCACAAATTTGTATGGAAATTGCTCATTTGAACAGACAAAGAGCTCTAACCATCTTCATCAATCAACCACCATGGACCATGGATTTTCTCAATAGCACATTCAAGATGGATAATCTGTGAAGCAAGCCATGAATTCATGAGATGCTCCAATGCAACTGTGACCACACAGATCGAACTGAATCAATTTCACCAAAAATGTGAAATGGCCTTTTTATCATGTGTAAAAACCAACCTGAGATTTACACTTTTGTCACTTTTTGGTTTTTTTTTTGTAGACTTTTGTATTTTGAGTAGATTTAATTTTGTCTCATGACTATAGCTTGTTCTCTAGTCCTGGCTTCTTTATTCAATTCATCCCCATACTCCACTTGATCCACTTTCATTCCCCATATCTCAAATTAATAGCCCAGAAATGGGGTTTTACTTGCAGCATTGTGCTTTCTTTGCCTTCTCAGTTGAACGAATCTGTATTTGTTTTTCACTTGTTTGAAGGAGATTTCATCAGCCAGCATTGCTCTGTTTCAGACTTGCCATATGTGCAAATGGAAATTCTATATCAGGTTGCTGCTTATGTTACATTTTACGTTACATTTTAAATATTAAGATTTAAGTTTCTGTCTGGGTTTTAACATTTCCTAATGTTAATCCTAAGTTTTTTGTTGATTTCCTGAATTAAATTAGGTCAATACAGTCTTTAGCATTAAAGTTAACATTAGCATTAAGTTACCAACAACAACAGCATTAAGAAGATTACTCTTGTGCTTTGTTGTTTAGCAATGGTATAATGACCATAAAAACCATGTTGACGATTGTTTGAAATTTTAAACTTGGTCACTTCATAATACTCTTTTCCACTGCTATTTATTTTGATTTTTATGAGCCTTATCATATATTAGCATATTGAGCCTGTTTCCCTTCCAAATATGTGGTTTCTGCCACTGTAGCCTATAAATGCTGTTTTTTAAAAATGTATTAATACTAGATACAAATTCACTTTATTTTCTGGTTGCATTCTTATAAAGAGAAATAATCCTATATGGTCATTACACTATTGCGAAAGCAATGGTGTGTATATATAATCTAATGGTGGCCTCAGACCGTTGCATAGTACTGTGTATATGGAGTATGTAAAAAGAAGCTCACTTATCCACTTGCTGGTTTACTTGACACGTTAGAAAGTACAGTATAGTGACAGAAGGATAGTCTCTTCACAGAGATCACATATATGGAATTTGCATGTTACCCCTGAGGCCATGTGGGTTTCCTCTAGGTATTCTATTTACCTCTGCCATTTCAAAAACATGCTGTCTAAATTGCACGAGTGTAAATGACTTGGGTCATGACTCGCTCCTCTCACAAATAGCCTTTGATACTGATGTGATGCAAAGCACATAAACAAATTTAGTCATAGATAATACACTACCATAGAGCTGATCTTACAAATGCATTACTTACAAATGTTAACTAATATAACTGTTAAGTTAGTCATTGTTAAAAAAAGATTCAAATATTATTTTAAAAAATGCAGTTAAAAAGCCATATTTGATATATGCAGTCTCTTATTTATAACTTACACAACTTTTTTCTGAGCATTTAATTATTCAGAGCTTGAAATCAAGCTATACACATTTTTTTTCTCTTTAGCTATCTAATAATACAGTAAATAAGTGGGTTTTTTTAGGGAACTAAGGTGCTTATATTATTGATTACATAGATGAACAATTAGACAGGTTATTAGGAGTCAGGTGTTTTTAGCCATGTAGATAATTTCAACATGATGAAAAAGATAGAATCAGTTAAGACAGCACAATGTGTTTCAGTTTTTAACAACAAAATTATAATGGTGCCAAGGCACAGTCTCAGTCTGCTGACCAAAGATACATGACTGCCATATACTAGTTAGCTGTCTGCAGCAAAACACTGGATTGGTTATTTTCTGTAGACTAATTTCCAGCATAAAAAGCTGGTTTAGTGTGTATTTTCGTCTTCTGATCTACTTGGATTTCCATGCACAGTCATATCTATAGATGTCATATTCTACAGAGAATGGATCAGCAATGAGAAACTATCCAACGAGTGGTGGTTCTCAGGGTGAATACTGGCCAGACTGGTTCAAGTCAAAAAACTCAAAGCAAACCCCCCCCAAACTTTAGCCAGACATTAACTATTAACTCCTCTTTTCATAATCAGTTATTAAAAGAATAACACTTTGAAACAAAAGACAATGTTGCCAGAATCTGGAAGAGAACTGGAAGACCCAAAGTCTCTTCAAGGAGAGATGACCAGCTGCTGAAATGTACAGTTCTCTAATACAAGCTTACAAAAACTCTCAGCATAGTTCAATACCCTAGTAAACAAGATTAAGATTAATAAGAAGTTTTTCTAATGGATGTTTTTAGTCTAGATAACGTATTAAAAGCCATTGCTGTTAAAAAAAATATCATGGAATGAATTAGGTTTTTGGCAGAATATAGAAAAATGAGATTCAGTGTGATTCAGCTGCTGTGTATATTGATGAATATTGATTTGCAGTGCATGGTAATGGTCCATTCACCTGTCAGTCTGCTTCCATATAGGTAGATTTCCTATGGTGTGGGAAGCTTTTTTTCAGTTGCTGATTTTGGTGAGCTGCCTCACTGCAAAAAAAGTCAGTTAATGCCTTGGAGTATAGGAAAATATTCCCAAGGATTGCTTCCCACAACTTAAAAAAATAAACTTCTCACATTGCAAAGCCCACCAAGTAGTGGCTTGAGAACTTCATCAGGCCCATGTTTTGGCCTGGTCAAGATTGGAAACCCATAGGGAATTTTTCGTCTCACAAAAATAAAACACAAAGTAACTGGGAGATATTTTTGCCATTACCAAAAGAGTGGAACAACACTGTTTTCCTGTTAAAAGCAGTCTGCTAGATTACCCAAGAAATGAAAACATTTAAGTAATGATAAAGGTAAAAGCTAGTCCATACTAGGTTAATTTATCTATTTGTTCAATTACTGCATCTTGAGACATTTAAGTTAAATTTTCTGCAATATTGAGTGTATTTCCAGGCTGTTTTACATCATAAGTTCAAGCATGTCAAGCAATATTCACACATGTTGGATATTTTTTAAATATATATATATATATATATATATAATTAATTTTTTTTAAACGTAAATTATGTATTATATATATTATATTATAGAATTATATTATAATATATATTATATAAATAGGACATCTGGTTACTCAGTTTAAGCTAGAAATGACACTGAACTATTAAAAACAGAAGTGAAGAGTACACTTTTTAAAACTGTGATTGATTTAAATCTCAAATGCTTCCCAATTGCTGTATTTGATAGGTCCCCAATTCCTCCTGCTACTGTCCCAACAGCGCCATCCAGTGCCCACAATTGGTCAGTATCACTTGCTCCATGTTCTTCATCTATTGACACAGGGATGAGGTCACACTCTGTAGGCCTGATCTGACTGATGTGCTCTGCACCATTGGGACTGAATGCTGCATTAGGCCCCTGATAAATACAGACAGTCCTTTTCATGCATGACTCATTTAATGAAATGCTGATGGTGATATTGACGAGGGCAGTTTGAACTGGTGCCAGGATACGCCTCAGGCAGACATTGTCTCTTTCCTTGTCACTTGTGCTTTGACACACACTAATACAAAATGATCTACATCATCAATGATGCAATAATGATCCAAAACAATCATCTTCTATTGCATAACTACTACCTTAAAGCTGATTTATTTCCAAATTCTGAAAGGGTTAGGGTTACCATCACAAGTGGCCATTTCAGCGACACAAGTTTAGATCTATACACAAGGTTATCTCTATATACAAGATTATATACACACACACACACGTCAATGCTAATTTAGAGTAATCGATTAACCTATCACGTCATTGGACTGAGGGAGGAAACCCGAGTACCCAGAGTAAACCCACAGACACGGGGAGGACATGCAGACTCCATACAGAAAGGACCCAGGTCACGGCACTCAGAGATTGGAACCCTTCTTGTTATGCTGCCACATCACTAGGGTAAAATTAGTTACGTTAAAAAAAGTTAATTAACATTAATTAACAGAGCATGTCTTACATATGTACAGAACAACACTTATCTATGGAATTTACAGGGCTCCAAATACAATTTGATTAATCAATAGTATTGTGTCTGTTAAGGCTGTATCACTGAAGCTGAAATACTGGGTTGTTAATTTCCTTGTGAGGTGATCCTTCAAGCAATTAGCAAGTGTTGAGAGTACCATCATGTAATGTAAGTACATAGTAACAGTAATTGCAGTTCTCACTTCAATTCTGAAGCAACTCTTTTAAAGTCCATGTTCATCTTCGTCATGTGGAGCTGGTTGGGGATTATTGTCCAGGTAAAACCACAGGGCAATAGTCTGTCACAAGGCTGGCATGGGTTGCTCCCTGTAACTGATGCCTGACCTTGTTGGAAGGCACAGCTAGAACTCATAAAAACATGTTCTAAACGCACTTACCAGCCACTTTATTAGGTAGAGCTGTTCAACTTCTCGTGAGCACATATAAACAATCAAACAATGACTTGCATTTGGGCATAGTAACATGGTCAAGACAAATTGCTGAAGTTCAGATCTGAAGAGCATCAGAAAGGAGATAAAAGGTGATTTAAGTGACTTTGAATATAATATGGCTATTGGTGCTAAACAACTTGGAATATTTCAGTAACTGATGATCTGCTGGGATTTTCACACACAGACATCTCTAGAGTGTACAGAGTAGACAACAATGTCTTTGCTGATAATCAAGTAAATAGAAAGACAACAATAATACAAAACAGCCACTCAAACACACATACAAGGTATGCAAAAAGTCTCTAATTGCACCATTTTATCTTGAAGCAGACAGCTACAGCAGCAGCAGGTGAAACTCCAATCAGTTAAGAACAGGCAACTGATGTTACAATTAACAGACTCACCAAAAATTGGTCAAAAGAAAGAAAGAAAAAAAAAAAAATTGCCAGCTCTGAGAAGTCTTGATTCCAGCTGTGACATTCAGATGATCGGGTCAGAATTTGGCATAAACAGCATGAAAGCATGGATCAATCCTTCCTTGTATCAACGGTTCAGGCTCTTGTTGGTGGCGTAATGCTGTAGGGAATGGTTTCTTGGCACACTCAATGAGCACCATGTCACAAAACTAATGACACGACAATAAGTTTACTGCACTCAAACGGCCTCTACAATCATAAGATCTCAAGCCAATGTTAATACCATGTCAAAATTAACTGAATTAATTAATTGAAGAATGTTTTCTAGAACATTATTGAATTTGCCATGATGAATCTATGCCACAAAAATTAAGGCAGTTCTAACAGTAAAAAAATTATCCAAACTTGTATTAGCATGGTGTTTTCAGTGAGTGTACATTTATTTAGTGCAATTAATACGTATACTATTTATTATCTCATTCATAAACCAATTGTAAACATGATCCTCTGATCCTTCAGAACCGAGTGCTAAAAAGGGGTTCCAGAAATACCTATAATTTGTATTTATTCATTTGATATGCTGTCCCGGTCTACGTCCCTCTGTCTCTTCCACCCACTCTAACCAGTTAGCACCGTCACATGGCACTACGGACACAGCAGTATCTCCTGTGTATTCATTGTTCTAGCCACCTCAAATTTTTGTGCATGATTATCAACTGAATAAAAAGCCTAGCTCGAGTCATAAATCATAAACATTGCTGTTTCCAGTCATCATTTACACTTGCTTGAACCAAAGTACAGCTTAACCAACCAGGAGCAGACTACCATGGAGCGTTGCTGAGCTCGTTGGATGGTGAACGGTGTTTGAAAAACAAAAAAAAAATGAAAGTTCTGAATTACACCATAAAGAAAATTTCCTACTTATTTCAAGGCTTCAAAAGAGCTACATGTTCCACAAAGTCTCTGGCCAAAAACACCATGCCAGGAAGAAGCACAACACTGCAAACGGTGGTATAGGACGAACTGCCATTTGGGAGGCTTCACAAATGCCATGCATTAATGCCACAGCAGCTTGGCTACGGGGAAGGTTGTTGCTGTTAAATAAGGTTTAACCAGTTATAACAACCAGGACTAGGTCAAAATTTGCATATGATGCTTAATTAACACAGCACAAGTTTGTGGCATTAGTTTAAGTAAAATGTGTTATTATGACTGTGATTAAGAATGAAGTTATTTCTTTATATATCTTGAAACTGCATTTCAAACATACCCATGATGAAATTAAACTCTGACTAAACTTACTTGCAAGCAATTCAAGCCCTGTTAAAGATAAATGTTAATCAATACAACTTCATTTTCTCCAAGTCTATGCATGCAAATACCATCTGGAGCTTTTAAAGATGTAAAGCAGTCGGACAGAGAAAGAAAAGCTTTTGGTCACAATTTGCACAGCAACAGTACATAATTTCAGGCAAAAGTCATTTCCTGGCATTTATTTTTCATTTCAACAGAACTGTACACTTTGTACCTAAAGTAGCTCATACAGCCATTTTTAAAAATCAACAGAAAAGCAGCAAACACATCAAGGAAATCAAATTTACAAGAAGAAAAAGAGCAAAGTTGTTAAACCTTTGTACAGAACAATCTGTTGAACTTTAATATCTGAAATTAAGGTCCTGTACAGAAAATATACAGCTTTCTAGAAGGGATTCTTTATTTGACATCCTGCATAGGATTCTGTACATTGTCCTTTTTCTACATTTGGTTATTTTGTGCATTCAGCATTAGTATTCTGCCTGGCCCTATCGTGACACTACATGTCACAATGTATGCTAATTACATTCCCGTAGCTAATTGTACAAAGAAAATAACTAACACTCCTGCCATATGCCCAAAAAACAGCCTCCGGGTTTATAGTGAAATGATCAGACACCTGCATTGTAGGTTCCCTTTTCAAAATACCTGCCGGAAACATCATTTTACTGCACAGAGCACTCTTGAGAGAGATACCGTTAAGGTATTCACCTATACCTTCAATGTAACTGATACAAATAAAAGACATTTAATCACATTTCAAGGTACTTAATGGAGCAGTGCTTCTCTCTTACTGTATGAACGCATGTTCTATCCCTACCTTCTCGTCCATTTACACTGTACTTATCTTACCTGTTTAAATCCAAACTCTAAAACTCTCAAAGACTAACCTCAATATCCAAAACTGAGGGATCAGTCATTCTTTCCCTTGTTAGATTGGCTCCTGACTAGTTCCTGCAGTGGGGACAGTGAGGAATGGCCAGCACATCTGTACGTCAGGAGAGACAGTGCAGTCTGTCAGTAGATGATACTAGAAGGGGCAGGACTTGTGGCCAGGTTTCCCGAGGAACTAGAGCGTCTCATGTGAGGCTGCAGATAGGAGTCACTACCCAGCTGAAGAACATCAAATCGGTCCTCCTTCCTATAGGCAAGACATCGCCGGATAAATGCCTGTCACAAAAAGACACGTACAGAACGCCTTAGCAACATTTTGAACAACTGCAAAAATTAGGTAATTATATCAGATGCTTACAATCTGTCATTAGTTCATTCAAGACCAGGTTTCATATAATTCTTTATAAACTATAAATACAAAACTTTAGACGTATAAATGAAAGCACGTATAAAGCGGAAGATATTATTCAAAGTTAAGGACAAAACACTAGAGGGCACCCTTGTAACAAGATTAGCATGTTACACTGTGCTATACTCAATTGACAACGTCCAGGCTGCAGCCAAAATAAAGCATTTGGTTTTACACAGTAGCAATGCTGCACGGTCGTCATATGACAGTTTTAATTATTATAATTCAGAATTATCATCAATAAAGTACAGACCATTACACTATCACTTTGCTTACAGTCTACTAAACAGTGAGTTTGTTCACATGTGCTTAGAAATCCGATAACCTGCTATAAAACAGATATTGTAAATGAGTATGCACTTGAGTAATCACGTAATGGGGAAACATCTAGATTTACATGACCCAGGCCATGGCTGGGTTTCTACCAGCCAATAATCTCACTGGAATGTGAGACACTGTGACACTTCAAAGTTTATTCAATAGTAAAATTCATAGTTTTCTCGTGTATATACGGTATTACAGAGTCTCAACGTGTTCAATAACCATCTTGCTGCCTTTAATTCTGTTGCATATTTAATTCCCGAGGATTGCCAGATCCCACAAGAAAAAACTGCATTGTCAGTGGTAAAAGATCCAAAGTAAAGAGAAGATCTGGCAACCGTGTCAGGTACAGACCATGTGCAGACTGAGAAAAATGACTTGGGATTGGGTAACATATACATGCAATAAGAAATCCAATTAGTGGACTACAATATAGCTTTTTTCATCAGATTTCTTCATTTTAAACCTATTTCAATATGAAATATAGCACACTCGCTGATGTCTTTGTTGTTCTTCCAATTTTGGGTGCAGAAATCTGCATGCTACAAAAAGCAATAAAAAATAAAAATAAACAGACCACACCTAAGTGTGTACAGCTGAGAAATGTATATGGCCTCAATAGACCTTGAGACACACCAACGTCATTCCTAGAGTTTTCCCTGTTAGCACATGGCTGCTAAAAAGGGATTCCATATAATGTGCTATGGTTACACTGACTCACCTTGGCCTCATTGCTAGCCACAGGTTTGACTGGGAATTGCACCTCTGTGGCTTTGAGAATGGTGTTCTCCTGTAGAATATCCTGCTGCGACTGGTTATGTCCAAAAGGCTAAAATGCATACACTGTTTAATTAAATATCTGCAAGTTAGACAGTACTATTTTATTAACTGTTTGTACCATGCAGTCTCCTTACCTTCCTTCCATAGAGGCACTGAAAAAAGATGACTCCCACAGACCACACATCCACCTTGTTGGAGATCTTTGGAGGTTCCTTTCCCACAACAAAACACTCAGGGGGCAAGTACCTTAAAGAGCAAATTACACATCTCTATGAAAGCAATCATTGCACACTGTATACAGAGGGATAGATTTTAAGCCACTTTCCCCACAAACACAGGAAAAGGTGTGAGCAAGCAGTGTCATATTTGTATGTGTCTAACCAGTAAGTGCCAGCTCCTTGTGACGTCAGATCCATCCCATCCACTCCGTAGTTGTCATCATCCATTATTTTAGACAAACCAAAGTCTGTGATCTTTATTTCGCCACAAGCTGTTCCATCCACAAGTAAGATATTTCCTTAAAACATCATAATACATGTCAGAAAAACTTACACAACTGGCTGAGTTTAATTTCCATTAACAAAGTACAGGCATGTGCTGCTTATCAGCCACCTTATCAATGCCCATTCACTTTAACAACAAAGGTCTTACAAGCTATAATGGGGAAAACAACTCTTTTAACTCAGGAAGTCGAGGTTGTAAATAGCTGCTCACTTCAGTAGTCAATAAATGCTGTTGTTCCACGAACAGTCAGTAGTCAGGTGATAAAGAGTACAAATCCGTCATTTGTGTGTGCATGCTTGCAGCTACCTTTCAGGTTGTTGCTTACATTTGGACTATAGACTGTTCTAACTTGATTAACTTTCATGTTTAAGGACCTTGTGTAATTTACTTGTGTTTCTAAGGATGCGTTTCTCTTATATATTTCTAACAAGTTTCAAATGGTGTTCGTAAGATATGTCTGTTCTGCTGTAAAAAGTACTGCTTTGTTTGATTACTAATGTGATTACTATGATTATTAACAGTATATAAACAGTGATCACATGCACCCTGCCAGAACTTGATTTTTAAATATGAGCAATATTTAGTACACCCTCTGAGATAGATAGATAGATAGATAGACAGATAGACGTTATTTGGATAGATCGATATGCATGGACAGATAGACAAAAAGATGGGGTAGGCCTATTATCATTACTAGGCTATTAATATAATTATGAGGTTATATGATTTATTTTTATTATTAGCTAACTTCTATTATAGTAATTACTAGAGTATTATATTAGTGTTATTATAATTTAGTTAAACTAAATACTTAGTAATAATAAGTATTATTATTATTATTACTAGGCCTAAATGGTTGGCATATCATTTGCAATTTTACAGAAGCTTTCTCCATTTTTGGTTGTAAAATAAACTCATTTTTAACATAATTTGGATGCGTTTTATATTAAGTCGTATTTCCAATAAAGTTTATGATTTAACAATGCGTGTCTGTTTGCGTGTGTACAAACTTCCCCCAAAAACGCAGCAGAACCGCACACAAGTGTCAGTCTGAGTACGCTTTTACTGAAAACGGCAGGCAAGAACCATGAAGTGGTTGATTTGTTTGTTATAATAGTCCATCAACTTCTTTGTATTAATAGCCAGTGAGTCTGTGATTTTTCGTGATTGCACCCCCTTTTCTGTGCTGTGCTTATGCATCTCTACCCCCCCCCCCCCCAATCCCTATTCACCATCCTGTTTCACAGAAAGTAATGCGATTATTAAACAGCGCAGACCTGTATAAGTGTATGTGACAGATACCTGGTTTCAGGTCATAGTGTATTATGGGTGGTTTGATCTCATTCAGATATCGTAGTGCATTGACAATTTGCATAACAATTGAACGAGCTTCTTTCTCAGACATAAGCTTGTGTTGTTTCAAGTAGAAGTCCAAATCATTGCCTTCACAGTATTCCAGAACTGTACAAAACCTACAGAAAAATAATTGTACACAACCACTGTGTTACTGCAGTATATGACAAGACAACACCGTATCAGATTTTTCTAATTTAAAAATGAACAACAACAACATAAATAATAATAATAGTGGGAAAATGCATGGCATTTCAAGAAGTCCACCTTACGCCACTTAAATTAACAAAGAGTAGTTTAATTGAACATAAATGCTAGGACACCCTTTGAAAATGCCACTGTAAATGATATTCAAGGGCTGGAGCATTTAAACAACAAGACAGACAAAGAAATACATGACATCCTTTGGCTGGCTCAGTGATACTCACGTGTCGGTGTCCAGTGAGAAATAGTCGTAAAGTTTCACTATTCGTGGATGATCCAGCTGCTTGTGTATTCTGTATTCTCTACAGGCATGTCTACATATGGGGGAGACAGAGTGAGAGAGGTTACCATGGGCAACATGGGTCGAGCCCTAGGCAGGCAGTCAGCCTCAGGTGAAAGTCACTAGATTTCTCAGCCATTTACAGCCAAGAACGGAATACCAATCAGGCTGGAAATATGTGAAATTACACATCCCTGTGCCTGAATACACAGTAAATACATGAACGGATGAATTAGATCTGTATGACCTGCCAATTCTAGCGGGCTTTAAAAAAAGTAATTTAGCCCATGTGAAGATTTAATCAGCAAATTATTTTAACACACACACACAAAAAATCAAGGACAAAAGCATAGGAACATCTACACATTGCCACTAAATGGGAATTGAAGACATCCCATTCTAAACCAAATCCATATAGGTATTAACAGGGGTTGCGTGTCCTCCCTGTATCTGTGTGGCTTTACTTCGGTTTACTTCCACATTCCAAATATGTGTTAGGTTAACAGATGTCTCTAAAATGCCCTTGCTGTGAATGTCTTTATCAGTGTGTGACTGAATGACCCTGACCAGAGTTAAGCAGATAAGAAAATGAATGAAATGTATGAAATGAATAAATTAATGAACTACTTTGTTACTGGTATGACTGAATGTGGCAATCTGAGAGAGGCCACACTTTCATCACTCCCAGCTGTGGTGTTACTTGTACATACTTATGATAGTTTTCTTTCTTTTCCTCTCTCCAGTTCTTGTTGAGTTGATGGATTTTCACAGCTGCATAACGTTGTTCAATCAGGTCAAATGCCTAAAACACACCACATAATACTGCATTTGACACCAGCTCTCAGTCGGACTTGCCAATTAATCAGTAATTCAGAGAAAATGAGCATACCTTGTACACTTCACTGAAGCCTCCCCTTCCAAGTAAATGCAATAGTAGATAACGTTCATTCAGGGTTGGGTGGTCTTTAAACCTGATGACACAAAGAACCATTCTACATATCCACGAGTACACATAGTTGATCATTTTTATAGTATTCAGAGGAAAAGGTTCCAACTACACGCACGCGCACACACCACTTCATTAGGTAAAACTTGCTATTCATGGATGGTCAGGACCCTCACATGACTTTCACAGAACAACAATTCTCAGTACAGAAATAACTGGCACTGATGTGGTGGTGGTATGTTGGTGTGTGTTACACCGGTATGAGTAGCTCAGGGTGGTGCTGCTGGAGTTTCGAAACCCCTTGTCAATTCACGTTTTTACACACACTCTCCCTCAGTGGTTAACCATGCAGATGTAAGGTCGTATGCCATTCATCCTTTAATACTTGATCAGTTGTCACAGGACAGGTCACCTGAAGCTGTTGGCTGAATATTTTATGGATAGATATGCTCAGTGCAGCAGAGATGCTGAGCTGTTTTAAAACTGAGTGGACAGTGAGTTTTAAAACTATTGATGTATGTACAGGCATAGACACATGCATTCAGCTCAAAACACAGCCTTCAGCTAAGAACGAGTCATCAAAACGAAATGAGTGAGCAATAACGCTACAGTCCATTATTTTGCAAGGTTAGGCAGTGTTGTCCAAGACCCTTAGTCTAATCCATTTTAGGTTTCCCTGGTAATGAAAGACTTAGAGCAGTGGTTCTCAACCTGGGGGGTACAATACACTCTCCCCTTTGGGTGGGGCAGGCAATCACGAAAAATCAAGGACACTGACGAGTTTTCATTCACGTTTTTGCGCAATATTTTAAATTCTTAATTCCATTAAGAAAATCCTGAATGGAAAAAAGTCCATATTTCGAAAAAACACACAAATATCGCATAAAGAGTTCTAGGACGAGGTTGAAATGTTAGTATATCGTCAAAGCTGAAATGCGGAACTACGTGATTTTTTTTTTCTTCAAATAATCTGTAACGTACCATGCTGTGACTGGCAGATGAAGTCACATGACTTTTGTACCACTTGATCAGACCAAGAACAAAATCAGTTTCATTACATTTAGATGTGATTTCAAACCTGACTGAATGTAATCATTTTCTGTTAATACTGTAATGCAGACTGATTACGAGGATAAGTGAAGGAATCAACGAAGAGGTCCATGCATCATGTGAGCTGCTGTGGCGAACCAACACACTCACGTTTCAGGATTGTAAATGGTTATAAAGATTACTCTGCTAAAAGAAAGAGTTAAAGTCTTCCATTCATGTTTGATTCAATGCCATCCCTAATTAGCTTTCATCATCTAAAGTTAATTGACATAAATCTAAAGTTACATCACGATTTCATGGGCTGTTTTTCTGCCAAACCTTTGTAAATGTGTATACCATTACCATATTATAACAAAGAAATCAATCACACTTTAATTTTAAATCTACCAATTAAAACAGAGGGTTTTGAACCCGTGATGAGACATCAGCACTACTATACAAACATCCAAACACGCATGGTAGCGCCATTCACCCTAGTTCTCCAGACTAACAAAAGTTTGTTTGTGTTCTCTCGCTATCTGTTATCCATCTTGTTGCTGAAAAACCCAAACGGTCTTCTTAAAGACTGAGTGGGTGGTGCTGGAACTGTATTGAACCAGCTTTAGGGGGGCCCAGCTGTATGATTTCCTGCATAGCAACTGTCACAGTGATTGTTTTTGCAAGTGACATCTGACCTACCAAATGAGAAGTCTGAGCCATTCGACGGCCTTATTCTTATTTCATACGTTAATTCATCTAAACAATATTTTTTAATTTGTATGGTGAATGACCCTCAAGCCCAGATCTTTAAACATATGAATGTAGGGTAAGGACTAATAGAATCAAAATTCTGATTTGCAGTAAAACATAAGAACATATTACGTAATACTAAATGCTAAATAAAGTATTTACACAGATAGAGATGTTTGTTTTTGCTATTACAATGTCTATAATGGCTTTGAAGACACTCAGTTTGCGCATGTGTTAACACCACCTCAATGAAAAAACAGAAATAATGAGCTGCAGTTCAGTGATAATGCGGTGACGGTACTCACTGAGAGCTGTCCTCGTTGTTTATTCTCTTCAGCTCTCGGATGTGAAGATTCCTCACCCTCTCTAAGCGTTCCAGCTCTGCTTGGATTTCTGCCTCCTCCTAAAAAAAACAAACAATTAAACATGTCAATCATTTACCTACACTCAAAACAAAAGCAATAAATCATAGATATATTTTAAAAATGGATCTCCTCCAACCGTTTATGAACCAACTAATGCTAATTCGCATTTTAAGGCCCTACTACAATGCTCACATTTTTCTTTGTCAGGACAAAAATGTTTACTTGAGTTGTTAAAGCTGTCAAAAATTGACAATTGACATGATGAAGTCCATGCAAGATTCTATAAATCTCAAAATGTTACAAAAAAGGTTCTAAACCTGTTCCGTTTTTATGAGCACAAGCACGCAGAGAAAAAAAGATTTATTTTAGACTTTAAAAAAATCAAGGAAAGAAAAGCATGTTCAGTTGCATTTTACCACCTTCATACTGCATGGAGAGTGCTTAAACAGAGTCTGAAGTATGGCTTACTTCACTAAAGTAAACAGTACCCACTGCAATAAATCCCTTAAAGTTGCCAAAACTGATAAGATGCAGCTTATGAAACAACAGAATCTCATTCCCTACATTCCCTCCTTTAACTGCTTAAGGAACAGCACTTTTATTTCTCTGCTGCCAGAGATGACTATATACAGACACAAATAATTTTAGAGAAAGCATGTCGAGCACCGCATACGTTGAGAGTTTATCATTCAGCTTTCTTACTTTTGTGAGAAAAAGGCGACAAAGCTTCTATGGCAGCTGTCAGCGTGGAGAACACATAAGTATTCTTGCATTAAACGTACGGTGCATTTGCAAGCCAGTCAGCCATCATAACACACATTACCGCACTAATTTTTTCACCACAGGTTTCATGAATGCACTCTATTAATCACTTTTGTGTGTTTGCAGATATGCTCACATTTCTTAACAACTCCTAAAAACTGTAAAAGCCAACGCTTTTATAATACCTGTCACAGTTTGCACACAGAATGAGAACTATATGAGTGCTATATGTATTCAAGTCTCGTTCTAAAAAAATCATTTGAACTCCTTCAGTATTTCCCAAATAAGGTGGTAAGCTCTCATAGCAACAGGCAGACACTGCCTAAGTTGTCCAATTCTTTTATTCTTAAGTGTTATGGTAGTAGTTCTGAATTTGTGTTGTATGTGTATTTTTATATAATTATACAGAAAGAGTTGAATTGAGGTGTAAAGTACTTACACAGGAAATAATACTAGAATCACTGTCTGGGCTAATCACTCACATTACTCATGTAAGACAGGGATTAGTTTAAAAACCACTGGAATAATCCTTTAATCAGGCTGAACAATATTATATTTTCATCTAGTCATTTAGCAAAGGCTCTTATCCAGAGCAACTGGTACAATCTTACAATCTAAGCAATTGTGTGTCAAGGGACTTGCTCATGGACCCAACAGTGCCAGCTTAAGAGAGAGCTTAATACCTTAACCCTACCACTGTGCTAATTGCTTTGCACATTTATGACTGATCAATCAGAGCTGTATGACAGGGGTTCTCTGCTCAAGTTGAAAACCTTGTTAATTAGCTACTATTAGTGCTACTAACCTTCTTGAGATGGCCAAGACGCAGTTTAAAGATCTCCTCCTGCTCGTGATACTCAGCTACAGTTAATCTGCATTCACAAACCAAACAGAAAATGTATGTGACAAATGTAGGTTTACTTGCAGATCATCTCAGGGGGTCAAAGCAAATACAATTAGACAAAAAAAGTATATTTAAAATGTCAAGTATTCCATGTGAAGTAATCAGAAAGCCATGTAGCAACTCACAGCTGAGGTAAGCTGGGTTTAAGAAAAGGGTCAGTCTCTGCCCCATTAATGGCCTTGGTTTTTCGCTGTTTTGGCTCTGGGTTTGTGCTGAGGTTTTGGGAGTTACTGGTTGAAGGAGGTTTCCTCTTGGCTAAGAGCTTCCTTTGTCTCTCTATGTCCTCTCTCTGCTGATTTATAGACTCCTGCTGCCTGCAGAACACATGCAAAGGTAAATAACATGGATTTTCACACAAAAGACTAATGCATGCAATTTACAAAAGTAAACACTTACAATACTTCATATAAAAATCTTTTACTTAATATAAAAACATTGAATTGCATTAAACATGATTTTTGTTACTTGTAACTGTCATACACGAAACAGTTTTCTTATAAAAGCACTTTATACACTGCTGTACAATTGGGCAATAAAAGTTTCAACAGGGTGCATTTATTACTTTTATCTTAAAAGCAAAGTATCAATTTCACAATGTACTGTTGTTAGAATAGGAACGGGAGCTATTTTGCGGTGTCAAACACCAGACTCCACAAATACTCAAGACTAGCCTGTCCAACAACCATGCCCCATTCAAAGCCATGCCACATTAAATCAATGGTTTTTCCCCATTCTGCTCGGTTTGAACTTCAGCAGGTCATCTTAACTTGCTTCAGTGCACTGGCTTGCTACTATGTGACTGGTTGATTAGACCTTTTTTCAGTTGTTAAGGAACAGTTAAACAGGGGCCTAATAACCTGAACCTAATAAAATGGGTGTGTGTGCATATAGTACGCAGAATATAGGGAATAGTGATTAGAAGAATATTTTGGATCTAGTCCATATCTACCAGGGTTTGTAGGCATACTCAAATTCCAGGACTTTCTCCAGTATAAAAAAATCCATTACTTAGAAAGGTTAAGCATCATAAAATCCCACTCCATAATGATATGAATCTACTAACCAACCTAACACAGAGTATTTTAAATGGTTGTGTGCAAATACTGACAGAGAAGGATGCGCAACCAGACCAAGATGTGGATTACTAGTCTAATCCATATCAAAATGCCTATAACTTTTAATTTGCCTTTCCGTGAGGACTAGAACAGCTGATTAGTTGCTGCATACCACAGACGACTTTCATTTACGTCACTAAACCTAAATGTCAGTACTTTGTTACTTGCTTATCACAGAATTTACTTTGTTTCTCGTTTGCAGTCCTCCTCATGCCATTTGATTTAGTACTCCCATCAACCGTACTATGTCTGCTTTCTTAGCAAATTCATCAGCCATAAAAGTTCATCTATACAAGACATTTAAAGTCATAGACTTATCAGAGGCTTGCACTCATGAGTGTTCATTACATTTTAAATATGCTATGATCTAAACTAGGGATGTGTGAAAAATTCGAATTTTCGTTGCATTGCAATTCAATGTTAACTGTTCTGAATCGATTAACAAATGTCAATAATCGAGCACACTTGCATCTGAACATGTAGACCAGCTTCTGTTCTTACACAAGAAC